>NIZV01000570.1:0-11897 GCA_003947045.1 Fusarium ambrosium
GCTATAATAATACTTTAAGTTAAGTTTAAGGTAATAGGCTTATTTATAAAATCCCTTTATATTTTTTATATTCCTTATATATAGCGGGTATAATAGCGCTTTAGAGGAGAAAGCTTAATATTAATAGCGCTATATTATATGCCTATAATATATTAAAACTAATATATAAAGAAGCTATATTAGGCTATAACTTAGATCTTAAACCCTTAAGGGATAGGTTTATTTTTAATAATTATTATATTATTATTTTTACCTATAAAGTAGATTATATATTTATTTATAGCGAGATAAAAGCCTAGGATAAAGATCTCTATTAATATTACTTATATAAGGTTAGATTATTTATTATAAGCTTAGAATACTTTTAGAAGAGGCATAGTTTTATTAATCTTAATATAATTAAAAGGGTAAAGATAATAATAAAGTATTTAAAACTTTTAATAAGGTATAAACTTAATAATTAAATATAGAGGGCGTTATTTCCCTAGGTTTAGAGTACTCTAATAGCTCTTAATAGCCCTTTTCTTATATAAACTTATATAAATTAATACTTTAAGCTATATATATATTTTTATAATAGAGGTCTTTTATTAAGTCTATAGCCTTATATTTTTTATTATTAAGGTATTTTAGTTATTAATAATATTATTTTCTTTAAGCTATAAGAGCTAATTTTAAGTATATTAGATTTATCTCTTAATAAGGGAAATAAGAAGGAAAAGTTAGAATAGCTATAGCGGCGATAGCGGCGGTATATTAATATAAAAGTTATATATCTCTATGGGGAAGGGTTTAAAGTTAGTGCTATAGTCTTTTTTAGCTAAAAAAATAGCTACCTAGGTTAAGTTATTAAGGTATATTTAATAGTTATAATCTTCTTTAATAAAGCTCTTATTATTATAGGTATTAAGGGCTTATACCTCTTATAGAATTAAAAGCGTAGCTATTATTTAGTTTAAAATAATTTATATATAATTTTAGTTATAATAGCTTTATTGAGCTAACTTTTTATACCTCGCTTATATTATGGCTATTACGTGGTTAATATAGGGCGAGGTACGCGTTAGAGCCTTATGGTTACTCGTGGGATAGAATGGGAGGCTAAAAAGTTCCCTAGACCCAAAGACCAAAGAGATGGAGCGAGAAGGACCTGCCAAGAAGGAGAGGAACGCCAGGTAGGTAGGTACCTTCTGGTTCGGCTGGCGGGCATCGAGGTACCTTGCCCACACAGGCAGGTACTTCCCGGCCGGGGCGCGTTCAGCAAGTCAAGGTTCCAGTTCTTGCGGCAGGAACCACTGGCGCCAGTCACCAGTGGTTGCCCGTGTGGTTGCCCGCCCGCCGTCCATGGTTGACGGGCCACGGAAGCCGGATGGGCCGCTCTCGCCTAGCCCCAGCCTCGGCAAGCCATCGACCCTTGGCGTGTTCGGAATACGCACTGTATTTTGCTGCCCCTGGAGACGAAGCTTTTGGCGGTCCTGGGCTCTACTCGGGGCGGCGTGAGCTGCTGCCCAACAGCAGGTTGCACAGTCTAGTCTGCCATTGGATCCATTGTCTTTCCCTTTATGGAACGCCATCCGGTTGGTCTCCTATCCGCCGCCCCCATCCATCATGAGTTCGTCCTCTCCTTCCATGATGGCCTTTGAGTTATGATATCTAACGTTACTTTTGATCAATGAGATCTCTCCCTTCCGCTTGTTTACTCTACACTAACGGAGCTTTCGAGAAGAAGTGATGGAGTAACTCCTTGGATAAGATCCGCCCTACTCACACTACTGGTCACTGCTCTCACTCCATCACCAGATTCTAGGCCAGGTTCACGGCCCCCGGAGATGAGCTATTGATGCCCGAACGGTCATTGCTCGATGGTTTGCTAACAAATAGCTGATCAAGACGAGTAAAAGGCAGTTCAACTCAACTCTCCTCCCAAGTTCAAGCTGACTTGCATGGATCCATCTCCTGAGTCGGCTTGTTCCTGAACCGTATCTCGCCCCCCCCAAGCGTTTTTCCCGCCACAGTCGTTTGCGTACGATGCACATGCAACACGCTCGAAAAAAACGGTCTCGACACCCGCTCACCGATATCTCGGGTTTTATTATTCCCCCCCCTCATCTGCGCCATGAGGCCACCCATACGTGCGACTGTTTCTCCGCCATTTTGCTCCTCTTGGCTCTGATACTCCTCAATTGGCTTCCATGTCCCGACCAAAGAGGCAAGTCTAGATCTCGCCAGTGTGACCCCATGGCTGGCTTCGCCCCAAACGGACATCTGGATTAAGGTTCTTGGGCCAAGCCAAATCAAGCCTACTCCGTCTCCCGGGCCATCTTCCGTAGATTCCTGCCATGAGTCGAGAATCATCTTGACAAGGGGCGCCCATAAGACATGGTCTCAGGTTCGCTTCAAAGGAAGACAGATACACATCTGACGCAAAACGAGCTTTGTACTGGTTGTTTATTTGAACTGCTTTGAATTCTCACTATGCCTCCCGTCGCTAGATAGTTGACTCAGATATCGCTCATAGCACTAGAAGATCACCATTACTGCCTGCGCCCTGGGCTGGTTGGAGAACCGCCTGAGGGGCATGCGCGCTCACCACGTACCCGGTCGAGTGGCCATTACCTCCTCCAAACACATCATCCCCTTGGTCGATGCGCATTGACGCCATCTGTTGCGTGCCGATGCTCGAGAAGTATGCGTCCGCATCGTTGACCGCCTGCGCAATGTTCCCTTGACCGTTGCTCGTCATCGCAGTCCGGCTTCTGGGGTCCATGTCCGTCGGCTGCGAGGCGTGCCCAAACATGCTGATGCTCTTCTGGCTGTCCGCCGCCACGAGGAGATTCTGCTTCTGTAGGGCCGGCGAGTCCTGAAGCTTTCGGGGCCGCGCCGATCTGAAGACGGTCTGGACCGGCTTAAGGTACACCGTCGCCAGAGTGCCCACGTTCAGACACATCTCCTCCAACGTCGCCGAGTCGAGCCGTTCTGACTCGGCCGTGATCGCTGGCTTATCACCCATCACGATCTGCCTCGCAGCGTTCATATCCGTAGACAATAGCCGCCAGTACATATACGCCCTGTCTCGAAGATCAGGGTTGTCTGTCTCCTCCGTCGCCCACTTCAAGACCTTGGGCACCAGCTCTTGACCCTTGGTTGGTCGCTGGATAAAGAGCTTCACCGTCGCGGTGAGCAAGGCCAGCTGGACCTCGACTGGCTCCTCAGCAAACGAGTACAAAAAGTCCTCCAGCAGAGCATCGCTGTTCTCGATTCGATCCGCGTACTGGCCAATCACCCACACCATAGCCGCCTTCGCCTCAGGCTCGTCCAGGGAGTCGAGATGCTCGCACAAGGTGCTGATAATAGACTCGTACTGGTTGGGATATTTGCGGAAGATGTTTCGGATAACCACTGTGGCCTCCTGCACGATGTACGTGACCTTGGTGGCCACAAGCTCAAGGAGCAGGTTGATACACCGTCGCGCTGCTGGCTCAATCTTGATGGCAAGCTTTCCAATCGCACGCACCGCCTTGCGCACAAAGTGAACGTCAATCTCGGTGGCGTACTCGCGCAGTTCTGTCAAGACTTCATCGATATTGTCCTCGTTGGCGAGCATAAAGATGAGTTCAAGCTTGGTGACCTTGACATAGATAGGGTCGTTGTACTTGCAGAAAAAAACTCGAATGTCATTCCGCAAAACTTCTGGTCGTCGCTGAAGAATAAGAAGGGCATTTCGAAGAGCGAGATACTGGACCTCAGGCCCCTTGGCAAGAAGTGTAACCAGAGGAGGCGACAGTTTCCTGCAGAGAGCCGAGATTTGCTTTTGGTCGGCGATATAATTCATCAGATACAGAATCACCCGAATGCAGGTCAACACGACGGACGAATTAGAATGCGAGAGTCGTGGAGATATCCGCTCGGCCAGCAATATCGCCTCTCCAGATTCTTGTGGCACGTATGACATGAGGGCCTCGAGGATATACGTCTGACCCCATCTGTTTCTATGAGTTAGCAATATTCTCTTCAAGGATTCACTGACTTACTCAGAACAGTCAGGGAGAATGGCCACCATCTTGGAGGCATTATTGTAGTCAATGGTGAGTTTGATGGCATCACTGCGTTCCCAGATATCCATTAAACCAGCCAACGCACTTGCGACTACCGTAGGGTTGTCGTCCCTCAGAAGAGAGTTTAGGCGATCAATAAGATCCGAATTCTCCACCATATGTCGGTCGTGATCATAAAGCTTCGCCACGCAAAACGCCGCCGTCTTTCGCACATAGGGGTCACCGTCCTTGAGCATATGCTTAACCAGCGGTACAGTTGCCTCGACAAACTCTCGCACATGGATATAGGACATTGTGCGAAGAGCCAGTGCTCGGACTAGGGGGTTGTGGTCTTCCATATCCTAGGCGATAGTCAGTTTCTACTCGCTGCCCTAAACTCGATAGACTAACATGTTCCAACACAGGGATCGCCTTGACGGCGATTTCAGGTCTCATCCTTGCGTAGTTGACCAGGAATAAGAAGCACCTACATTCTGTCAGCCATGCAACGTTCCTAAAACTCAAATGACTTACATCTTCTTGATTTCCAAGCTCTGGATACCCATGCATCCGATGATGTCAGGGAACAGAGCCACCATATCATTGTTGCTCATTGTCATGTTGGCAACAATCTTCTTGAGCGCAATCTTCTTGCTCGCATAGTTCTTATCCTTCTTTCCTCCACTGTTCAGCTCGAGGCGTAGCTCGGCTACTTTGCCCTGCGGAGATTTTAGCCTCGAACTATACGTCGTCGTCGGCGGAATGTATGCGAGAAACATGGCGGCCATCCAGTAGTTCGTGTCGACATAGAAGGGCGGGTTGGCAAAAACATGAGGTCGAAATGCGTGATTGGGGATATGGAGGGGTTCTTGTTGGGCGGCGAGGGTACGGGGGGTAGAGCAAAGGGAGGGAAAGGAGACAAAGATGGAAAGTCTCAGCGCAGCGGATTAAGGACGTGTTGAGGGAGCTCACGTCCTACGAGGCTGAGACATGGTAGAAGAGCAGAAAGGCTTACTCGAGCAAACAACTTGGAGTCCCCTCCACCGGCGGAGCTCGACATGGTGTTGTGCTTGTATCCCGAACGGGGCTATCACTGTGACTTGGCTTTGATGCAACCGATGGGATGATGAATACGGAATAGGCGCCCCAGAGTTCGCAAGCCCCTCACTTCTTTTTCCTTGGAAGACTCGCAGCGGCTGTTCAAAGATCCTGCAGCTAATTGGGCGAAACCCGTGGTCCAGCACCAGGAGGTCGTGGAGGGTGGATGGATGGCAGTTGGGAGGGGACGGTCACATGTGCGCCTGAGGTGCTGCCCACGATTCCAAGCCACAGGGGTGTCTTTGATCTCTCGTGCGCCTTTCTGTCGCTTTGGGACTCTCTCGTCGCGTTCGGAGCAGGCGATGCGATATAGGTCTCGGAAAACTATCGCGACGTTTGTTGCGATCGTTGTTGGTGTCGTTTTGCGTCAGGCGCCGGCGTCGTCGGAGTGGGAAAGGGGAGCTCGAGAGACTCTCAGGTAAGCCAAATAACAGCAGCCCAGACTTTCTAGGGGTATCGGCCGTTATCGATAACGGTTCATAGGGGGGTTGCAATTAAGCGTAAATTGCCCAGCGCCGTCGACGCCACATGGCTTGAGTGGGCCGCCTCAATGAACCAACGTCGACGTCGCCCCCAAGCTCACACCTCAG
The DNA here is from genome assembly GCA_003947045.1 of Fusarium ambrosium. NCBI lineage: Eukaryota > Fungi > Ascomycota > Sordariomycetes > Hypocreales > Nectriaceae > Fusarium > Fusarium ambrosium. The sequence goes on from NIZV01000570.1 coordinate 5,723, forward strand.
CCTTTCGCGACACAACGAACGACCGACCACGATATCCTCTGCCACCGGGCAATTCGCACCTCGAACCGTCGTGACAATGTCTACTCAGTTATCCAACACCCCTGTCTGGGTTTCGCAGCTCGAACATCCCCCTGCCGCAAAGGCCAAGGTGGCAGGTGTCCAAGACCCTCCAGGCTTCAGCTCCGGAACCGCCGTATCCCACTCCAAGGTATGCGCGCACCCTCATCGCGTGGATTTGGATCATAGGGCGACTAACATCATTCACAGAAGCAGAACAAGGATGCCAAGGTTCAGCCGCGCAAGCCCCCGACCGCCGAAGAGATGGATACCCTGAAGCTCAAGAAGGCATGGGAGGTCGCGTTGGCTCCCGTCAAAGGACTCCCAATGACAGGCTTCATGATGTACATGTCAGGAAACTCTCTCCAGATCTTCAGCATCATGATGGTCTTCATGGCCTTCAAGAATCCCTTGATGGGTCTGGTCAACACCAACCAGGCATTCGAGCGATTCCAGACGGAGAACAACTCGGCCCAGATGTTGCAGGTAAAGTTTGTGTACGTGGCATGCCAGCTTCTTGCACTGGCTGTTGGAATTTGGAAGATCAATGGCATGGGCCTATTGCCGTAAGTGTCATAGACATCTATGCTTGATAATTGCTAACAAGCCTAGAACAACACGATCAGACTGGCTGATGTGGGAGGCCCAGAGGGAACCTTTGGAACACGCTGTGGCAGCGTTATAAACCATTACAAGTGCTATGATTAACAGCCGGTCTATATAAAGGCCCATAATGAAATCCCAACGCCACAATTACATTGAATAGAAATTATCATTTTATGCATGTACGTCAACCTGCATACTAGCAGACTCACATTTATAGAATCAAGCCTCCGTTCCTGATGCTTCTCTTTTCGCCCTTGCCGCTCTCCATTGCAGACCTCTCTTATCAAGAAGCCTGAGAGCAGGCATCAACGCCAGGTTGATCAGCGCAAGGAATGTGAAGCACCAACCCCTGCCCATTCCCTTGATCATAGAGTCAATAGCTGCCGTTGCTGCAGCTCCAAACAAGCACCGCACTAGGTTATTAGCCGCAGTCGCAGTTGCGGGTGCCTGGGGGTTGAGATCAACGATCAGCGTGTTGAGGACGCTGAACGACGTTGGAATCAGCATGCCAATGAGAAACACTAGGACCAGCGGGACGGCAACTGATGTCTCAACCTCTAACACCCAACCATATGCAATGAGAGCCCCAATACCGAGGAACAGTGTAGGGTACAGAGGCTGGATCCGGGCGGTTTCTATGGGGAATCTTGCCAGATCATCTCCTCGACGACGATCGATGGTGAAGCCAATGCTTTTTGCGATACGGCGATAATTCCAGTCCAGAACATACCCTTGAGCCACGACCGCACCAGCACATCCAGCACCGTAAGGGAGGTAGCAAAGTCCGACCTCGAGGTCGTTGTACCCATATATCTCTTTGAACAGAGTGGACATGGTTGCTGCCACTAGAATGAAACCAAGATATATCATGGCGTTGATGAACAGGATAAGAGCCATCTCTTTTTCGAACACAATGCTCAAAGTTTTCAGGGGGTTAGGAAACTTGAACTCCCGCTTGGGAATGTTCTGAGCTGTAGCGTCATCGCGATGCTTGTAGAGGTCCAGAAGTGACCTGTTCCATCGCTGTGGTGCTATCGACCCATTACCAACCACATTCCGGCACGTTTCTGGGGCTGAGAGAACCCAAGGAACGAGCCATGAGACAGCGAAGATGGTACAGAACCAAAAGATGGCGGGCCATCCGAGGAACTGGCTCAACACACCCCCCAACACTGGTCCCAATGCTGGTCCGACGTTGATACCAGCACCCACAATTCCCATGTATTTGCCCCTCTCAGCCGTCGACGAGATATCTGCAATCACGGCGAAACCGAGCACAAGGGTTCCGCTACTCCCGGCGCTCTGAAGACATCGTAATACCAGTAACGCAACGTAATTCCGCTGTAGGGCGAGGCCAATATTCGCGCAGATGTATATCAGGAAGGCCAGGATGTAGGCTGGTCGACGTCCTGCCATGTCACCAAGGTCCCCAAAGATGGTGGGGGACAGCCCCTGAAAGATCATGTAAGACGTCAACGTGATATTGATAAGCGAAACAGAAACGTCTAGGTCTTCGGCGATTGGGTTCAGGGCTGGAAAATAGATATTGGCGGTCAGGGGTGAAACAAAGCTTGCTGTTGTCACCATGGCCGTGATCCATCGTTTGGTGTTCTTGGAAAAGGAGCTGTAAGGCGGTCCGCTCGAGACTCTTGACATGCTTTCCGGATCGTTCAAGATGGTCTGCTCCGCCTGGTCCGCAGGCTCCCCAATGGTCGATTCGTTAGGCTTCTCAGCCCCGCGCTCAGGCGCTACTGATATGTTCGATTCGCCCATCTCTGCTTTAGGATTCTCATCATGGCCAACGGGGCCGCTAGCGTTGGTTGTTGGGTGATTCTTGCTGTTCCCTTCCATGGTCGATCCTTGGGATAGGGGAAAGGATGAGTTTGTTGTTCATGACGTGAGGAGAAGCGAGAAAGGAGTATCCAAGTCTTTTTCTATTAGATAACATGCTGGCGATATCGGCAATGATTCTCCATCCTCCTTATATGTTCTATTTCCGGAAGCCATGATGCTTATTCCCGCGACTTCGGCCGGGAGGTCGACTCGGACGAGACCCACGCCCCGGAAGGTCCCCGTTCCTGTCTCCGGCTTGCGGCCGTTGACAACTCGGCGAGATGCCGATGATGGGGACTTTTGGCCGCATCATCAAAATCCCCACCACTACCAGTGGCCAGATCAAGAACCGCTGCAAGTTGGTGGGGAGTTCGTTGAGTGCCAACCCAGGGGTAGACGAAGGAGTGAAGCACGTGGGAGCATCTTCACTGTTAGTCGATCATTTGCTGGTCAAAGCTAGAGAGTGGAGTTAGCGAGAGTTGCACTCATAGGATGAAGACAACGAGGCTCTCAACGGTGAGAGATGTCTAGGAGCTGCGAAACATGTCGTATAGAGGATATAGCAATTTTTCAGACCTCAATGGCTCGTAATTTGGATGATGCTAGAGTCAAGATGGAGAGGGGAGAACTGGCAAGAGTCGGCTGTGGGTTGGGGTTGAGCAGGCGGATGACTAAGCCAGCAAGCCAGCTTTGGCTACGTAACAGCTCTGCGTCAGAGCTTCATCGAATTGCAGCCATGGTGTCTAGAACCTCGGATCTTCCTGTTGATGCATGAGCTTGAGCCGAAGCAAAGCAGACAAGGCGCAAAACCTCGCATCCACTACCAGCTTAATATCGACGTTTCCCTCCTCTTCGGCACTTCTCTCTCTCAGTGCAACCCTCCTTTCCGGCCCGGGAAGGGTGCGCATTGGACGCCATGGACATCACAATCGGCTTCAACGAGCTCCTCCGGCAACGAGATGCGCCCGCGACGAAGAAACGAGTCACCATGGATGCCATCGATGGCTTTCTGAAGGAGGCATACCGGATCGTCCGTCACGCCCTCCCCCCTTCTCCCTAGCCACCACACTCGAGCTGACCGGCTGTCACAGAACTCGCACATCACCAGTCTGCATCGAGAACTCCAAGACGTTAGACAGGCCTACCTCTCGACTGCACAACCAAGAAAGTCGCATAGCCGAGCTGCAAAGGGACAATCACGCGTACTCTCGGACAGAGATCGAGAAGATATCGACGCCAATGCGAAACAGATGATCCGGGAGCTCAACGCCAGCATCCGCGCCCTCGATGACGCCGAGCAGTTGAGGCGTGAGACGGAGTCGGCCATCATCCGAAAAAAGTACGTGGGAGGTCTCGGGGCGTTGGGATCATGGGCGTCCGGTGGCATGGCCAGCAACAAGTCGAACGAACATGCAGCAGCAGAAGCAAAGGCGCGAGACGTTGGAATTCACCGGGACGGCATTCTATGGTTTCTGCGACAGAGACTGGAGTTGTGCTGCCGGACACAGCAGGACATGATGGAGGCACGTCTGACACGGGAGATGGAAAAGAGCCGCAGCATGCTCTCGAAATCCGGGGCATCTATCGCCGGGGACTTTGCAGAGTTCCCCTCTCCGTCTGTCCGGCGACAGTCCCAGGCGACCCCTGCCTCTGGGGCGATCCCTACGTCCGACGACGGTCAGGCTCCGAACGAGAGCCAGGGGTTGACAGAGGAGCAGATACAGATGTTTGAAGAAGGAAACCAAGACATGATGAAGCATTGGGAGAGCAGCTTGGACAAAGTCAGGTACGTGCCATGCCATGTGTCCTTCCCACACAGTAGACCGATAGCTGGGGCGGCTCTATTCTGTGCCTGAGCGCGAGCTAAGCTATGCTCTGCTGTGCTGTGTATATGCGCCAGGGTCCATTTGATAGCAAGCGCCCCACCTCGTCTACAGGAAAATGAGCCGGTGTTTGCTCAGGTGAACTGATTGAGGGTCCCGCAGAACCGCTGAGAAGTCTTTGCTGGAAATCTCTGAGCTGCAGTCGCTCCTCGTGAGCAATCTTGCGACGCAGTCGGCACACATTGAACAGTTGGTGGCGGACTCGTTTTCCACTGCAGACAATGTGGGAGGCGGTAACAAGGAGTTGAAGAAGGCAACGGAGCGCGCAAGCTTTGCCAAGTACACTTGCTATGCGGCCAGCGGAGTGTGCGCGTTTCTGATTCTCTGGGACCTCGTGATCTGAGTTTTGATTGCAGCCCGTAACGAACGAGAAGGGGGTGTGGGTAGGTAGGGCGACGTGGTCGTCGTGCCAGCCGACGATTGATGATTGACTGCCTTCTTGAATGAGCCACCACGCAGCGCAGTGCAGAGCAGACCAAGGCGTTCCAATTGCCTGCCTGTCAGAGGGGGGCGTGGGAGCCGCAGTTGAGGAATAGAGAGAAGCAGAGACAACCAGGGATGGATCGTGTACGGCATATCACACTGCGCATTGGTTCCATGTTGCACCCAACTTTCTTTCTCATTGCAAAAACAGACATGTAAAACTGTTGGAAACTGCGCAATTGTCGGTGGCCAGAGCGTGGGGCTTCCCATTCACCTTTCATTCATGGATGTGGAGATTATGCGGAATCACATTCAGGGTCGGGATCGCGCAACCGATAGGATGCAATCTCGAGGGAGAGAGAATTGCCATAGATAGAAGTGGGCGTATCGTATGTGTACAGGTACCGAGAAGACGATCGATAGGGCAGCGGCCAGGAGATGGGACCAACTACCCACGCCCAGCACACCAAGGACGCAGGGCCAGCGGCGATGGGGACAGGCACGGGGCGAGGGGGTTTACTCTGGAGCTGGAGGACCGGCAGTGTACTGCAAAGTATTCAATGTACATCATGGGAACAGGGGCCAGGCAAGAAATCTGCATGGGGAGCAAGGAAGCAAAAGCAAGATGGCCGTTTCCATCTGGGGGTACCTACGGCTACCGACAAGGTGTGAGGGTGAGGCGAAAGTGATCCCTCTCTCAGATCTATCTTTTGCAGAATCCATGGCTTGTAACAAGTCTGCCACACTACATGATGCCATAATGTACCATCCCATGCCATCCATCCATACTACCTACATGACAACTATGCGCAGCCGCGCAACTAGGCATACAACCTTTACTTAGACGCCGACAACTCGGGCTCAACTCTACATGCTCTTCCCTCTGGCGGGACTAGCTTCAGCCCGTGTGAAATGCAAAGACACGCGATGCGATGCCGTGCCGCAATGGATGGATGTCGTCCAATTACGCTGGCGGGGAGACCGGCCCCGCGCCGGGGCCCTCATGGAGCCATACTTTGAGTAGAAGCCCTCAGGGGCGCGCGGGTGCGCTTGAAAGGGACGGGAGGGGGGAATGAGTGGTGATGAGGGATGAGCCTCGCAAGTTGCAACGACCGTTCCATCATACGACAAATAGGAATCGTCATGTTACGTTTTCAGCCGGGCGAAGTCGGAGGGCGCCATAACGAGCGAGCTCCTTTTTCTGCTGACGACTGGGCCTCGACTATTACCCAACCGTGCATTTCGAAGCGCGCCCCCTTGTGATGGTTCTTTTTTTGCAACAAGTGTCTTTTTGGGCCTGATGCAGAGCTGCACTCTGGATAACCGGGATTTTAGCTCGAGACATCATAACGCATAAAATTAGCGGGCCCACC
>NIZV01000571.1:0-11886 GCA_003947045.1 Fusarium ambrosium
TAATTTTATAGCTAACCTAGCTTACTAGGTTGGCTCGCCTGGGTCCCTAGACCCATATGAGCCAACAGGTATATATTTTCATCCCTAGCGATTATTAATCTCATGCCAGTGGTGCCATTTACAAAACCCACACTTTGTCATACACTCCGGCTTATCTCGTGTACCGTTATGGGTTGGTCTGGAATTAAGGCAAGCCATGACGGTTTCTTACATGTTTTTTTTATGGCAGCCTCTACAAAATAGCGGTGAGATTACCTACCATTCTATCATGGGCTAATCAATATGATACCCCTCTCCAGACCTGGTCACAACGACAAAGAGTACTGGAATTAACCTAGAATTGGGGTCGTATCCCAATACCACGGTGACCCATGAGCAAGTTCTTCCTCCGTCTTCCCCAATAAAAGTTACGAAGTATGGTCACCAAAATGCACCAAGGCACGCAAAGCCGCTACCCAGCAAGAAGGTGTGGGGGTTAGGAAGAACACCACGACCAAGGAGAAATCTCACAGGCTTTACATATCAAATTTACTATCAAGGTAGCTAATCCAAAATATCCTCTACCAAGGAATATCCTTGCCCTCAAAAGTAATGAAGCGGCCTGATGTCTCTGCCTTGGTGGACTTCTCAACCTTGGGTGGTATCAATTAGCTTGGATGACGACGGTATCGGTGACTGACTCAAATCTCACCTGGTCAAAGATCCCGGCTGCACTCTGCTCCTGTGTCGTGGGGGCCTCCCTCATACCCAGTGTCTCTGCAATGGCGTTTCCAAGAGTGGTTTTGACCCATCGTCGCCCCTAGTTAGCGTTGCGTCAAGAAACTCTCGGCATCTGGGCTCACTTACCCTGGGTGAATGGGAAATGCAATCAGCTTTGGCTCTTCATGGTGAAGCTTCCCGACGAAAAAGTTGACAGCTGCCTTGGACATACCATAAGCAACGTCTTGGATCTTTCTCTCTCCTTGGAGACCAATGCTTCCAAGCTCTGTAGATAAAACAACGAACTTGGGGTCCGCTGAAGCCAGTAACAAGGGTCGCATCGCGAGGTACAAGGCAAAAGGACCGACAGAGTTGATCTTGAAATGGTCCTCGACCTCGTCAATGGCGGTCTGGGCTACCAGACTCCAGTCTTTTCCGATGCCAGCATTTGCGATGACCGTATCTAAATTGGTGATGGCATACTGGCCGTGGCCGCATCTTTCGCGTCTCCAAAGGAACCACTGTCAATCTTGACTACAATGAGCTCAGACCCAGATGCAACCGGCAGGTTTCGAATCTCGTCAACAGAAGGATGAGTAAGGCTGCGTACGGCCGCAATGGTGGTCGTTTGGGGGAGGTTGAGATAAAGCTTCAACAAGTCTTTACCGATGCCTGGTGATTTTAAACATGTCAGAAGAGGACAAACCGCAAAATCTTCCCGCATACCTCGATTCGCTCCGGTGATAAGCACAGTATAAGCCATGGTTGTTTTTGGTTTTTTGTCGAGCGTGTAATGCCAAACAATGGTTGCGAAGGATCAGATTCGTGTTGCTTGAAGACAAGTGAGTTAGGGTCCAAACTCAAGCTCTTTATACTTCACATGAATGGCAGACACGCAGGCAATGGGGAGCCTACAAGCCAAAACAGACTGAACTTGATGGGCATGATGACAAAAGAGGCAAAAGTTCATTCGTCAGTGGCATCAAGTCCTTACCAAGTGCAACTCACAGCCCTTCTTCCAACTACAATCCTTGGTTTACTCTAACTACCCCATTCAGATTTTAGTGACCTAATGACCCTCTACTAGTTTCACACGTCATATGGACACAATGCAGCTATCCAAGACAAGAACCTACTTTTCCCGACATTCTGATGAGCAAGCTCCGTTAGACATGCAACTCTCACTCGGGTTCGTTCCTGATGCCATGCCGTCGTCCCCACAAGAGCGAACGGCTTGATCATTAATTGGATGCTATAACAGAGACTGCATCCGCTAGCGGCGGGACAAGACAGAGTGCTAAGCGGACCAAAGCGGACTTGTCGGAATAGGCGGGATAGACGGGATAAGCGGGGCAAGGCCGCTTGTTCCGCGTCAGATCGGAGCTTGCCCCGGTTCAAGGACGAAGCCTTTGTCAGCACCAGAGGCGAATAGTGCGTACTAATGCATGAAATCCCTGAAAACACCATGTTTATAATATCAAGTACCATCTAGAAGTCTCATTCTGGTAAGTAAGAGTCTCAAGGGTGCTCCAGCGTGGTCAATCCCGCGTCGGGCGAAGAGAGGAGGTCGAAGTATAAAGACGGCTTTCGTAACTACGTTCGTGTCATCTCATCACAGCTCATCACCTCTCAGAAACAACAGAAAGAACTCCTCTTTTCAGAATGGCGACTCAAGAAACAGCCAAGACGCTCTATATGGTAGCTGAAGGCACCAAGTACGCATACAGGATCATTGGCAATGCGAGCAAAGACTCTCCACCTCTCCTGATGCTCAACCACGTTCGGTCAACCATTGACACTTGGGACCCTCAAGTCATCAACAATCTCACTACAAGTGGCCGTCAGCTCACCACCTACGACTATGCTGGACTTGGGCACAGTGGCGGCAATATTGCGCCCAGCATTCGGGCATTTGCCATCAACTTGCTCGCCTTCCTCAATGTCCTCTTGCCAACTCTCCACGCCAAAGAGGTTGACGTACTTGGCTTCTCCATGGGAGGCTACATTGCTCAGCAGCTTACTCTCGATGCCCCAGACATCGTGCGCAAACTTGTTCTCGCCGGCACTGGTCCTAGTCTTGGTCCTAACTTAGAACGCCCTATGAACGAAGTGCAATCTACTGTCTTCAACCCGACTCCTGGCCTACCCACCATCGAAGCCTTCTTTCCCTCTTTCACTACCGGCGAAGAGGGTCTCGCTTGGTTCAACCGGAGCACTCAGTCACGATCTGGTGTTGCTGGGAAGAACAGCGAGCCCGAAATTGCTCAGTTCACTACTGGAGAAGACCTTGTCAAGCTCACTCAGGCATACTTGACTTGGGATGCCGATCCCATCCCTTACGCCCTTCTCCAGACCATCCAGAAGGATGCTCTCGTCACCAACGGCGACAACGACCTAATCGTCCCGACGCAAAACTCGTACATCCTAGCTCGACAGCTGCCCCGCGCCAACTTTGTCATGTTTCCTAGCAGTGGCCATGGTCATCTTTTCCAGTACGCGAGCTACTTTACTAAACTCGTTGGAGAGTTTTTGGATGGCAAGCTACCTACCGTGTCTTTCTCTGCCGGAAAGGCTCCGGCTTTCCAACAGTATGGTCCTTACAACCAGTAGGCGACAGTGGAAATACGGAATGCGGAGCATCCTATCTGTCTATAAGATATTTCCCCTTAGTCCTCGAGTTATTTAAATCAGTCGACATTACCCTTCTTCTCCTCATATACCTGGTGCTGTAGGTACATGAGATCTTTTGAGACAAATTGATATTGTTATTACAAATGTAACTTGTCCGTGTGCCGTCTTTCAAGATAGAACTGTATCTTGAGCAACTCGTCTTAAACATCAACTGCACGATCGATTTTTGGAAACTTAAATACTCTTGGATTCGGTCTTCCATCCTGGCCTGAAATAGAACCCGTTGTCGAGAGGTGAGGCTATCTTGATCGTGATTCGTCTCTTTATCAGATGAGTCATCGTAACGAGTGATAAACGCCCAAATATCGCGTCAACAAACCCCGCCCTCGCTTTGAACATCACACGGCACTTGATACCATTACATGATTTACCATGAGTGCCGAAAGTGGGAGTGAACGGACTGAGCCGCCTCAGGCGCGGTTTCGCCCTTCTTGTCTCCAATGTCAGAGGAGAAAAAAGAAGTGTGATCGACAAAAGCCACAGTGCTCTCTGTGTTCGCGGTAAGAAATCACCCAAAGGATGTCCATATTTGAGCGATTTGATACTGTCTCTAAACAAGAGTATAGCCATGGTCGAATATGCTCCTATGATTCAAAGAGCCATCCCACTGGGAGTGCAGAGTATAGTGCATTGAGCTTCCCTGACCAGTCACTTGGCAGCCAGCAACCGCCAGAACAACCATTTCCAGCCCTTTTCTTCCTCGACTCTGCCCTCTTCAAACGGTCTGTGAATAAGCTACCAGATCAAAATTTTACTCTCAATCCTGGCCTACTCTCCTTTGTCGGCAATGTTGCCGAGGACAAAGAATTTGTCTCTTCATACTTCACCTATATTCATCCATGGATACCATTTCTATCGAAGAAGCTCTTCATGGAAAGAGTTTTAAACCCTCTAAGTCCAGCAAAACCCGAAAAGACTCTTCTTATTGCCGCTGTTAAACTGCTCGCCAGCTCATCTGATGGCCAAGACGCACAATCAGCTGCTTACCTATCGATCAAGGCTACGTTGCTTCGTGCCGACAGGTCTGGTATTCTCAACTTCAAAATTTTTCAGGTCATGATCCTAGTGGCCATCTACGAGATTGGTCATGCCATTTATCCCGCGGCATACTTGACAACGGGGAGCTGCAGCCGCTATGGCAGTGCTCTGGGACTCAACAAGGCTGTGGAAAGTTTCGACTCCTTCGAAGAGAACCAGACCCATATTGAAGCAGAAGAAAAACGAAGGAGCTGGTGGGCTGTTGTAATTCTTGACCGGTGAGTGTTTCTTTCATCATGAATAGAACAAAGTTAACCTAGCTGTGAATGATGCTATAGTTTTATCAGCCTTGGGTGCGCGGAACGTGCTTGTTTGTTCCCAGATCCAAGCAGCGGCAGCATCCTTCCTATGGATGACGCTCTTTGGGAACAAGGCGTAAGCTTCTTTTCCTAATAGCTCTGCCCAACATGAATACCTAGTAGCTTACATGTAAAAGGGTCACGTTGAACGTCCGATGCATCGTCTTTCTTCACCACCCACAGAAACAATGGGCCGTTACGGCCTTACTGCACAAGCAGCAGTTCTACTCGGAAGGGTTTTCCAAAACATTCACGATACATCAGCAATGGAGGGATTTCAGGAAAACGAAGCAAGGATATTGGATAGTACCTTGATGGCACTGACCAACGTGTCGTTTCAAGAAGGTCGATTCCGTGGCATAGGCGTTTGCAGCCCAACCACAATCTGCTTTAGGTCAGAACTTTCGAGCCTTTCGTGATCTTCTACTGAAAGTTTATAGCGCGCGACTTCTCCTCCACGACGAATCACGGTACCCAAGCACCGGGGATCGGGCAATATTCGACCCCTTGACCCGCATCAACATCGAAGCCGATATTGCAGCGCACATGCTGCGCTTGGCTGACAGTGTCAGTGGAACGAGGCGCTGCGGTATTGAAGAAATATCTCCTTTCTGTTTGGAGCCCATGTACCGTGCGGGAATCATGTATGCCCGGAGGTATAGCGAGACCGGGCAGCAGGAGGACCAGCAAGCGTTCGAGACAATCAAACAAGGACTCAGCGCCATGTCTGGTCGGTGGAAGGCGGCAGGCAAGTTGTAACTTTGGCCGATTTTCGATCTTGTTGCTTACTGACGTCTCCAGATGCCTACGTTGGTCTTCTTGACGCTCGCGAGCTCACAGGTATCCTATGATCCATTCAATGAAGAGCATCACCAAAGAGTTGGTCATTTCCCTCATCGCTTTTGGCGAGATATATATTCGCATGAAATAAAAATTTACAAATTCAAGCTTTGAACGTGTTATATCTGCATACCCAGAGTCATGTGTAGAGTGAGGCTGTGGGCTAGGGGGCTGAAGCAATACAAATAAATGTGTAACTATCCGTCTTCTAGTGTCAAAATTGCAGACTCTTCTATTAAGGCTTCTCTTTCACCGAAACAGTAGCTAGGAACATTTTTAATATTTTCGCGGCCAAAGAATTTCTAGTAGACTGAATCTGCTGTAATCTGCTTACTCTGTAAATCTCACTATACCGTGCTTTAAAACTCTAGGGTGAGCGGGAGCGGGTGGGCAGATTGTAGTGAATTTTACGCGTGGTTATAAAAAAACCTGAGACAGTAAACTAAGCCTTAATAGTTACTACCTAGGGTAAGAATAACTAGAGTTAAGGCCTAAGAATTCTAAGAAAATTATTAAAAGTAATTTAATAATATTAGAGGATAATTATCTTATTATTTCTCTTTTTTATCTATTGGTTTATTAATAATTAGACTGCAAAATTAGGCCCTTCTGCTATCTTAGCTAAGGCCGGGCGTCTTAAGTTTTTCTACGACCGCGTGGATCTTCTAGGCCGGTTATCCCGGCTTCAATTACGATAAAGAACACATCTTTCTTTTTACCATCAGTAATCTTGCTATTTTGAGCTCTCCATCGTGTATATCCTGTTAGATGAGATACTTCGTGATGTGAATTTTACACATGCGGAGTTGGGTGACACTCAAGAGACTGATGAAACTCGGAATTCCGAGAGCCTGATTGCAATCGATTGGCCGTGGTTTGCCGGAAAACCGATGTCGGATTCTCCACTTCCTTGCGGAAGCTAGCGGGATCATCATGAAGCCTGGTTGGCTCGTTCATGAATCCCCTCCGCAATCAGGGGTGACAGAAGCAATGATCTGCGCTGACAGAGCTGAATGATTCGGCAATCTCTCTTAGGTCGGAATCCTTGCTCACCGTGTAGCAACCTCGAACACGATGGCGCCTGGTGGCTGAATCAACTCGGGTTACAACTGGACACAAAAGGGGCCCCAAAGCTGACTTGTCGCGCCACGCTCAGGTTCGTTGAGATGCGGATTAACTCAGCAAGATTGGGATTGGCCTCTTGGGGCGTATGTTGGGAGCAGCCGCTTGCTAGCCTGCCTAGGTAGCTTGGAGTACAAGACGTCAAGGCCAGCGTACTTGTCAGAGTCAGCACTCTCCTCATTTCTTTCTTCCTGGCTCCCTCATACTGTGTCTTGCACATAAAAACGGCACATCATGGGGTTGTACACCGAGATCCCCAAGGAGATACAGGAGGTCGACATCATTGTTGCTGGAGGTAAGTGACAGAAAAGCTCAACTGAGACAGGCGCTCAACTTGGAACAGGTGGAACGGCAGGATGTATTGTTGCGGCCAGACTAGCTGAGGCTGACCCCAATTTGTCCATCTTGATCATTGAGGGAGGTCAGAACAATCATAATGTGCCCCAGATTGTCTACCCAGCCTTCTACCTGTCGCACCTCAAGCCAACCAGCAAGGCAACCCTCTTTTACAAGAGCACAAAGGCCGAGCAACTTGCCGGTCGCGAGGTTGTCGTGGCTTCTGGCGGGACTTTGGGCGGAGGCTCATCAATCAACTTCATGATGTACACCCGCGCTCAGAGATCCGACTTTGACTCTTGGGGGGCCAAGGGTTGGTCAGCAGAAGAGCTTTGGCCTTATCTCAACAAGGTGATTCATAAGTGCCTGCCACAGACATTACTAGAGGCTGATCTTATTCTGATAGTTTGAAACGTATCATGGCGACGGCGAGAGTCGTCATCACGGTCACGATGGGCCTATCCATGTATCGGATGGTCCTTTCCCTCCCCCCAAGTCAGCATCAGACTTTATCGGTGCCGCTTCGAAGCTTGGCTGGCCGAAAGTTACTGACTTGCAAACATTGGATGCAAACAATGGTGTGAGCCCCTGGCTGCGGTACATGTCTCCCGAAGGCAAGCGTCAAGACACGGCCCATACGTACATCCATCCTAAACTAGAGGACGGAAAGCATCCGAACCTCCACGTTCTTGTTGAATCCAAAGTCGTCCGCGTCTTAATCGACGACCAGAAGCGAGCCGTCGGTGTTGAGTATACTTCCACTCAGACTCCAAACACGAAGCTCACTGTCAAGGCGCGTCGCTTGGTCGTCGTCTCATGCGGCGCGCTCGGAACGCCTTTGATCCTGGAGAGATCTGGTCTTGGTGACCCCGAGGTGCTCAAGCGCGCGGGCGTGCCAGTTGTGGTAGACTTGCCAGGCGTTGGCCGCGAGTACCAGGACCACAATGCAACCATTCACCCCTATAGGACAAACCTTGAGCCTCATGAGACTCTGGACGGGATTCTCAGTGGTCGAGCCGATGTTCCTAGCCTGATTGCGAAGAAGGATAAGATACTGGGCTGGAATGGTATTGATGTCGCATCCAAGCTTCGGCCAAGTGAGGCGGATGTTGACGCTCTTGGCCCGAAATTTCGTGCCACCTGGGATCGAGACTTCAAGAACAACCTCGACAGGCCTCTCATGATCACGGGTCTCATGTCATAGTAGGACTTACCAACATATTCTTGGCTTTGGGTATGCTAACAAGTACAGTTTTCTTGGAGATCACTCAACCATCCCTGAAGGGCAGTATGCAACGGTGCTCAACATCACGGCCTATCCGTACTCGCGTGGATATATGCACATCACTGGGCCCAACCTCGACGATCCGCTAGACTTCAACGTTGGCTTCTTCACTGATGTCGACGATATTGACTTGAAGAAGCAGCTCTGGGCGTACAAGAAACAGCGCGAAATCATGCGACGCACAGCCATGTACCGTGGCGAGCTGGCTGTTGGACACCCCCGTTTCCCTGAAGGGTCTGCAGCAGCGTGCATTGAGACGGATGCTCCTCTCAAAGACGTTCAAGACATCAAGTATTCAGCAGAAGATGACAAAGCTATCGAGGATTGGCTCCGCTTCAAGGTCGCCAGCCCTTGGCATTCTCTGGGAACGGCAAAGATGGGTCCTCGCGAGAGTTTCGGCGTTGTCAACGAACAATTAAGTGTTCATGGTATTCAGGGACTCAAGGTTGCCGATATGAGCGTCTCTCCGAAGAACATGGGCGCTAACACGGAGAATGCTGCGTTGGTGATTGGCGAGAAGGCCGCCGACATGATCATCAGTGAGTTGGGACTCAAGACGTGAAAGTAAGATATATATGTAGCTGGTTGTTTCTCAGCTACACTTAAAAGCATTGTCTGGACAAATACTACATTGAACCGCACTTCATACTGAACTTATTGTGTTACCTCTCCTCGGGTCCTTGGTGTGGTTGTAGGAAACAACGCGAGGGGTTGCAGACCCTCATCCTACTGACAGCCAACGAAGAGGAATTTCCTGCAGATATTCCATTCATACTTGTGTCAGTGTAGTGTTTGAGACAAGCCATTTCCAGCTACCAACTCCTCTCCACGGACACTTCAGTGTCACTGACCCAACTTTGAATCATCACGTGATCAGGTGAGCGCACCAAGCGACACGCTCGCACGGCTCGGTCAAGTTCTTCACGTAAACAAACCCCGCTCAACTGTAACACGTTTTCAAGAGATCGATCACTGAGACCTCGATGCCTTAACAATGGACGCACTCACTAGTCTACCACCCGAAGTACTCCAAGAGGTAAAGTAGTGAGATCACCAAAAATGCATTCGGACTCATTGCCAATACTCGAAGCAGATTTTCCTGTATGCCCACGACCCGCGGATGCAACACCGGCCTTTTGAAGATTACGAATCATATGAAGCTCCCCTGCGTCGTCTTGAACTCAAAGCGCCCAACCTTCGCAAGAATCTGTGTTCCCTACGCTTGGTCAACCGCGCTCTTTGCCAGGCTGTGACGCCCTTGCTGTTTCGGCACATTGTCATCAGCGTCGAGAGCGGAATAGACCGTTTTCTAGCTCTGTCAAAGAGCCCACTATGTCGACTAGTTATACGTCTCGAATTGGGCGCAAGAGCCCGATGGGTCCATGATGGCAGGGGTTATCTTCAGGACAACAGAATAGCAAAAGGTGAATGTCTGGCATACATGACCCGACTTGCCATCGTCATTCACAGTGCACTGCCAAGATTCTCCGAGATACACAGCTTGAAGCTTGACTTCCCTGAAATCTCTTATGCAGATAACTGGGAGAAGGACACTGCTGACTTTTTTGAATCCATGGCAACGGCTGTGCGCAAATCCCAGCTTGACAAGTTGGACGAGCTTCACATCTGGCTCCCTCTGGCATTCGATTTTGGCCACTTCCTGGACGATAATGACGCAACTGGCCACTCAACGGGGTCTCTTTTCAAACGACTTGCTTATCTTGACCTCCATTACGAAGGGTCTACTGATGAACACCAAGGTCTAGAATTTCGCTCCCATCAGCCCAACATAGAGTACACCAAATACCTCCATCAACTGCTATCATTAGCCCCAAACGTACACACTCTGTGGGTTGAGGGAGACGATTTGTTACTCAATCACTCTGCAATCTCTCCTTCCCTTCGTCTCAAATCATTAGACCTACAATGGCTATCCATAAACGCAAGCACTCTCACGGCAATTGTTAGACAATCCATCGAAACTCTTCAAAGGGTCGTTATGAGAGGCATCTATCTTGAGTCTGGGACCTGGCAGGAGATCTTATCAGCAATGAGTGAACTTCGACTTCTCGTTGACTTTTTTATTGAGACGTGCGGCTACTTGCAAGAATCAAGAGCCGCCCACTATCGCCCGTCAATTGGACCTTCTGCAAATGGCCCTTCATACGACCCTAAGTATTATTTCTTTATAGAGACTATCAGAAGGCGTGATATCAACACGTTGAGGGATGTCTTGGTACGAATGCACAAGAACAAGCGCCGGCTTCATGGTGACAGTTATCTCGCACCTGCTGGTTTAGAAGGAGAGGCTCAGATGGGGGATATTGAACTAAGGGCAAAAGTCCTGAGAGCATATTATAGGAACAGGCATTGCATCGAGGGAACTGAGTCTGGTGAGTCGGAGGATGAGTCGGAGGACGAGCTATTTGCCTTTGATTGAACCAAACCCACCCTGTTCAGCCTTCTGCGATATATGGACGTGCAACATAGAATCTTCATATCGGATCAGGGACCCCAATCTATATTTTAGCGGCATTTTGGGCAGCCTATCAAAGGCCTGGAGAGCTTTCTCGGGCAGCCAGAATGCCATAAATATGCTTGAAATGTCTCGTTTACACACCTGGAGACGACGGTGTTGTGTGCGGTGCATTACTGTTCTGGTATGCTTTTCATCCCTTAGATAGGTACCTAGGGAGAACGAATTGAAGGCACTGGGTGCCTGAAAGCAAAAGTTTTCGCATTAACGGGGTCAAGAGCTAGTTGCAAGGGGGAGGGTGAGAGACAATTTATCCATTGTCTTAGGTATGCTAGAGTGCCTTGGTGAATGAATGCAAAGGAAACTTGAGAGATTCTTCCTTTCTCATTGCAGCCATTTGGTCAAGCACTTTCACTAAGCTAGAGGAAATTATCACACCGGGCAATACCGTGGCCAAAGCTGCTTAAATCATTCTATAAAAAGAGTGGTTGAAACTCTCGCTCAAAGGCCCAAAGGCAGATGCATGCTGTTGAAGCCCATCTACGCAACACATGTCTCTCTCTTCTTGTCACGGTATTGTTGATCTTCATTCTCCATTTGTCTCTACGCACCACATTCCATCAAAACCCTCCGATCGGATGCCATATGCCTTGCAAATCCTTTGGCAATTGGACTTCCACAAATCTTTCGCAACACCCATTTGAGATATCCAGCTCAACCTCTACGGACATGGTTGCCTTGTGAAACCCATCTGCCGACAAGAACCGTACAGACTTCACAGCTTCCCTAGCGTCGCTGACTTCGCGTGTGCGAAAACTTGATTCATTAAAGTCTCTGATGATCGCAGCAGCGCCGACTGAGTCTGGTGGTAGGCGGCAATGCAGAGTGCATCGAGTGCAGCCCCCATGCATCGTCGTGGGGAGGCTTATCGAGAGGTAGAAGAGAGATGCGACGAGGTGTTGAGCGACGATGGTGATGTGATCCCTGGTCGTGAATTGGCGGTCTTGGACATAGTCTGATTCTAGACCCACCTCGTTCTTCGAGAATACCATCCACAACCCCTCTTTCGGCACAACCCCTCTTTCGGCAAGCAAAATAAA
>NIZV01000572.1:0-11779 GCA_003947045.1 Fusarium ambrosium
ATTCCTCTCTCTCTCTCTCCCGCACAACTCTTGTTCTCTTTACATTACCGTAAAGAAAAAAGAAAGAAAAAAGACGAGAGTTTATTTCTAACAATCTCGTTGATTTGATCTTGTCTCGGGGCCGAACAAGGACGCGGTGCTTGTGCTTGTTGAGTCGACGCCACTCTCACTCACTGTCTTGGACCGCACACCCCCAGAACCCAGTCCGTCCGTCCCGCTCAGTTCAGTTCAATCTAACAAATTGCTGGGCCTCGTCAATTCAATCAATCAATCAATCAATCAATCACGTCCGCGCGCGTACCCGAAACCTCACTCAGCGAGCGTTTGCTACTTCTCTTTCTCTCTCTCTTTTTTTTTCTTCATCCCTTTGGTTACTACTCTGTCCTGCAGCGCACGTCCTTTAGCGCAGAACGAACCTGCAACCTCCACCATAACCACCAACAACCTAATATCCCCTCCCCAATTCCCCACGCAAAAAGCGACGGCGAACGTTCCATCCCTTTAAGCCCAGAGCGAGCGCGCGCCAACGCCCGCGCCATTCGCTGACGCTGCGAGACAAAAACCATTCGAGACAAGTCCGGCCCGAGCCCACAGAGAGAGAGAGAAAGAAAGACATTGGCACTTTGAAGCTTGGCTGGTGGCCCGTCGCCTGTTGCAACCCTTTCTTCTCTTCCGCCCCCCTTGGCTTGACGAGACACACATACACGCGCGCCCACTGTTTTCCCACGTTTACGCCCTTCATCCATCCATCCATCCATCCGATACATCCCTTCCCTCCCTTGGGATCCAACTAACCTGCCTACCGTGCAATTCAACAGCCCGCGGCACGGCGGCTGCCACTCCTCCCAGCCATGGAGTACGAGTCGGCTGACATCCCCCCTATCCCGACCCGCGCCCATCACCACCACGCCCGACGTCGTTCTCTCCAAGGACCCTCCTCCGCCGCCTCCAAGCGTGCCAGTCTCCCTCCCGCCAGTCCCGAAGTCATCTCCAACCTCATTACCAGCCTCAGCGTCATCTCCAAGCCAGCAAACTCCCACTTCGAGGTTCCCCCGACCAGCCTATCCCTCCCGTCTAGTCCGGGTCCCGCCCATGGTAGCTTCGGTGTCGACTACGGAGCTTTTCACCAGCCGAGCCTCGATGAACTGAGACAGGACCCCGTATCCCTCGACGAGCTCGCCGCCTGCCCACCCGTCATCCGCACATCGAAGCCTCCGAGCGGCTTCTCCCCCCCTTACGGCCGCAAAGTCCCCCAAGAGCCCGAGGAGCCCCAGTCGCGAGAACTCTGGTGGCTTGCGCTCTTTTATACGCAACAGCACCTCGCGACCCTCATCCAAAGGGTCCTCGGCTTGCTCAAAGAATGACGACGCCCAGAGCATAGGCAACCTCTCTATCGAACGCCGAAACGCCCCGACCCCCGAGCTGAACCACCAACGATCGCATGATAGCTGGGGAAAGAAGACATCGAGAAGCTCAAAGGGGCTCATGTACATGAGTTCAAAGGAGCAGCTCCGCGAGAGGGAGGTTGAGAGGAAGAGGGCGTCTGGAGGCGTTTCTGCGTCGTCTTCTGGTGCGCTTGCCGTTGAGAGCAGTGTTCACAGTGGAGGACGAAGTGATCCTTTCTTTGCTGAGACGGCTATTCACGAGGAGCCTCCTTCACATCAGTTGCCTATTGAGCGCCCTCCAATGGAGGGTCCTTGTGTTATTCCGGCGCGCGACTCGAGTTTGAGGAAGACGGGACAGGTTAGGCGATCGAGCGCGAGGAGATCCAGACGTGAAGAGGGACCCCTAAGTGATGCTATACCTGAGGCAGAGGAACATCATAAACCGCGGGAAACCGGGAGGAGGAAGCAGGGACATACGGCACATGATCAATTGCGGTCATCTGCGAGGTCACCAGTCTATGGACTCCAAGAACCAGCTCCGTCCAAGACGACGAGTGTAGCTGGTAGGAGTTTCCTCGACGTTAGTCAAGATGACTACGGTTTTGGGGTCGATGACGATGACGATGATGGCGCGCCGTTCCCAGCCGTGTCACAAAATCGACGGCGAGAGCCAAGCAACGACCGTCACAGTCGTCGTCGTTCAGGTCATCAGAGTCCAATTCCTCCTGATGGCGTCAAGATGAAGCGAAGCAGCTCACGACTCAAGCGTCTATCAGGACCGCTAAGCCCTCGACCTGACGATCGAAGATCTCCAAGTCCTCAACCAGTCCAGAACCCAACCCCCGCAGGCTACGAGCGTCCCCAATCAGCTGATTCAGTTGACGATGCTGTCGAGTCTTACCTCTGCTCTCCCCGTCTGTCACAAAAGATCCGACATCCTCAAACAGGTCGCGTCATTTCCTTTTCCGAAGTCGGTGACTCGGAAGGTTCGGCTGTGTTTTGCTGTGTCGGAATGGGACTTACTAGATACATCACTGCTTTCTACGATGAGCTGGCGTTGACGTTGAAGTTGCGGCTGATCACTCCTGATCGTCCTGGTGTTGGAGACAGTGAGCCATATTCGGATGGGACTGCTACGCCGCTCAGCTGGCCAGGTAAGTTTGCCTTGTTAACACTTGAGGGAACTGTTGCTGACTTGGTTAGATGATGTTTATGCTATTTGTCAGGCTTTGAAGATTACAAAGTTCTCCATCTTGGCTCATTCAGCTGGTGCCATCTACGCCTTGGCCACAGCTCTCCGCATGCCTCAACACATCCGTGGTAGAATTCATCTTTTGGCACCATGGATTCCTCCATCCCAGATGAATGTCTTTGGAACATCGCAAACCCTCCCCCCGACAAACGCTATCCCTACCTCGCAGCGAATTCTACGAGCCCTTCCTACCCCTATCCTCAAGGCGGCCAATAGTAGTTTCATGACCGCGACGAGCAGCTCTATCACAAGCTCATTACCCAAGAACCCCCGACGATCTAAGCGGAGGACAAATAACAACGGTGGAAGAGAGAGTACAACGAGTAATCGGAATGTGACGCCCAGCTTGGACAAGGAGAATATCGGCCACGACATGTATGGCAAGTCCAACGGCCATGGTGATCCTGATCTGGAGCCCCCGAATGCTTCTGAGAACATGGATAGGATGCAGGTGCCTCAGGGTACGAGAAGTCCAGATAACGCCATCCTGGCAGCAGCGGCAGATGCCATGGCAGACAAGGAGCGTCAAATGACGTACGACCTACGGTTAACACACGCGATTTGGGAACTAGCAACAACAGGAGCAAACCCAGCCGTGGACCTCCTAGTATGTCTCGAACGAAGACACACAATCGGCTTCCGATACGTCGACATTACTCGACCAGTAGTCATCCACCACGGAAGCAGAGACACGCGTGTCCCCGTGGACAATGTCAAGTGGCTCGGCAAGACGATGCGAAGGTGCGAAGTCAGAGTCCTCGAGGGAGAGGGACACGGTCTCATGGCTAGTGCGAGCGTAATGGGCTCGGTACTCATGGAGATGAGCAAGGAGTGGGAGGATTGGATGAAGGTTACTGGCTCTGAGGGAAGGAAAGAACGCGGTAGAGACCGAAGGGGGAGAGTTTAAACGCAATCTTTGTGGGAGAGCATTTTTCTTATTCTTTCTTTGTTGGGGATCTTTACATCCCTCTTCTTTTTTTTACATTTGCTCCCCCCCAAGACCGAAAGAAGGTCTGTCTTGATACCCAGAGAGCGCAGCATGATGTGTGGGGAGTCGAAAGGGAAGCGTCATATCTCTCGTCTGGTTCTTAAACTAGCCATTTGGATTTGTGGTGTATGGAAATAATCTTACGGGGGAACAAAAAAGGCGAACAACACACCCGTAACTAGTTAGTATAATGTCTGTATGTTTCTCTTTGTTGAGATGAAATAAAAAAAAACATGTAATAAGTATCTCAAACTCTGGTGTGTCTTGTCTATCCCTCTGCTAGCATCCTTGTCCAGTCAAACTTTCTCCATCCCTTTTTGAAGGTTTCGACTCGTGGGTCTCCTCTTGTCCATCTTCCTTGCTTCTTGATTATGTGTGGTTCAGCATCTACTATACCACCCAGTACCTCACGAGCAAATAAATCTCCCTTGGGCCAACGACCAGCGTCTTCTACGACGTGTCCAAGTCCACCGTCGAGTGTGAACCACGCGTGGAAATATGGCATCTCCTTTGCGATACACCTTCGAAAGGCGGACCGACCCATGCCCTCACGAGCCTTGGCACCCGTATCGATGATCTTACGGTGCTGACTCCACTCCTCGTCCGACGAGAGAAAGGCCTCGCGGAAGTATGCCGGGGCTGTAGCGCCCTCTTCGTACGGGATCGGCACGGCGACCATGGCAGCGTGCATACGTCGATGTGGCTGAGCCGCATTCTCGTAAAAGACAACTTCACGACCTTGATCGTGATACATGCGTGTTAGAGATTTCATAAAGTTGCGAATCTCCTCCCACTCATCATCGTCGCACTCGAGGAGGTTGGCACGGTGTGCTATCGGAGCGAGCACGGCGCCTCCCGGTGACACCTCGGGCTCTGTAGCAAGGGTGAGGAAAACACGAGTACCAAGTGCAATGATGGGAGCTAGGGGTGGCTGGTTTGTATCTTCGTGGTGACACAGGGGACAAGAGTCGAGAGCGCGCGACATCTTCTGGAACTCTGACACGGCCATGTTCTTGAGGTTGAGGTCGGACTTGTGCATGCGACGAGCTAGCTTCTCGGCGTTTTCATCCATGTATTCAAGATCATTGTCGAATTTGCCGTCCTTTGCGATGCGCTCTGCCAGACGTAGGCCTTCACCACCGGCTTGGTTCTTTGTACGACGTTCCTCGCGGACCATGTCTTCGATTGTCATTTCGGTGTTTTCCTCAACATTGCCTCGTTCGCGACCGCGTTTGGTGGTTATGGCTTTTGCTTCGGCGCGTGTTCCGGCGAGTTGTCGGTTATCCATTACGCTGAGGACGACGGCTTCGGGGTTCTGAGAGGTTGATGTGAAGGCGGCTGCAGCTTTGTTGTATTCTTCTTCGAGTTGTGCGGCGTTTGGTGCGCGTCGGAGCTTGGCTTTCATCATCTGGGCGCGTAGACGGTTGAGAGAAGATTGATCCATAGCTGGCGCAGATGGAGGCTGCGGATCAGGGATGATGGTTCCTTGCTCTGGCTCGGGAGGAGGTTCGTCTTTGCGCTGGTTCTTGATCCTCTCGCGATAGAGGTCGCCCGTGGGTTTGTCGTGGCCCTTGTAGCCCTTTCCATAGAGCTTCCTCCTCTCCATCTCCTCCTTTTCCTCTCTTGCATCATCAAAGTCTCTCAAATCCCCAAAACGCTCCATAGCGACTTCTTCTACTGAACGACCGCTCTCTTCAGCTGCTGTGTAGACAGCCTTGAGCTTGGTCATGCGCCAGGAAGACCCAGCGTCACCAAAAGTATACTCGACATCTCGTTCCTTAGGAATATCGAGTTCGTCGAGTGTCTTTCCTTCGTTAATATCGTTGATATGAACGTTGATCTCTCTCTTGGAAACGACTCGCTTCGGTTCGACTTTTGGAGGGGGCGACTTGGACTTGTCTGGCCGGTGGATGTAATCGACTTCGAGGGCGGAGGGCGCCGTCATCCACGAGTCTCGTGTCAGAGTCTTTGATCCTTCGACTGTGTCTTCATTTCGTGGCTTTTCTTCATCGGGGATGGGAAGGTCTTCTTGTGCATCTGATGTCTTTTGGTGTCGCTCGTCGCGATGTCGATGCCGTGATCGATGCTCCTCATCGTCGCGCGAATGTCGAGAGCGCTTATGCCGATGTCCATCATCTTCCTCATCACGATGCCGACGATGTCGATGTCTATCCCTATCGCGATCTCGATCTCTATCCGACTCGTGTCGATGGTGGTGTCTGTGTTTGCGATGCTTCTTTTCCTCGCGGTCGCGTTCTGAACGTTCGCGCTCTGCTTTTTCGGCGGCGAGCGTCTTTTCGAATTCGTCGAGGCCGTCCATCGCGACTGGGGCAAGGGGGTACGCGACAGAGAATGGAATGGGGAGATTGAATTGTGATGGGGAAGTCAAGCTGAAGCTCGAATGTTACGTCAGGTTGGGAAAAGCTCCGTCCAATCATTGTGGGGTCATCAAGTGGAGCCTCAGCTGCTGAAGCTCACGCTGCCTGGGCACAGAGGCTTACCCTACGATGCTGGTCAGGAAATGGATAAGACACCATAAGCGCATATCACGTCGGACTTCTCTTAAATACCTCTCTAATTTATGACGATGTCTTGTATATACATATACAGAGTCATAATGAGATGTTCTGAAAAGGAATATACTCTAAATTGCTTCTATTTCAACTCTATTGTTCCTAACTTGGCAACTCTCTAAACGCACTATCTTTACCCTTAATCAAAGGCCTAAGAGTAATAAAGTAAAACAATAGAACCTATGATGTCTCTCTGCTTCTCTTTAAATTGTTTACTCTCATTCCTTATTTAATTTAGGAGCTGATTTTTACGTAGGGGCTGATAAAGACTGCAAACCTGGGCGCATCGAGAGCTTAAGTCCTGAACCATGAAGACGGCGAATGGCTGGGGCTGAGTGCTTGAAACATGAGCATGTCCGTTTCTATACTGGTAGTAAACGGTCTTAAAGGAGAAACCGTTTTACCTCGAGTTTGATTTGTGACTGATTGACGCATCGGCGACTCGCACGGCGAAAGTGTCCGAACTTTACCAATGTATCCGATATGGAGCCCGGAGAGAAACCAGGATCGTGAATAACTCACCTTGTCTCCGCGTTTCGGGGATCAAAGAAAGAAGTATCCGCAAATCTCCATATCCGTTAATCTCCATAGACCAACAAGGTTCCTTCGAGTCAAGACATATAAAGGGCACATTGAAAGAACAAGAATAGGAAATGTTCTGGACAACACAGCCAAGCAGCGAAGCAATTCACATATCATCACACATACAGCATCAACCACAAAGCCACTGCCAAAATGACTGCACCTCTCGAACTCTTTGTTCTTACCTGGGGAGTTTATCCTCGTCGAGTCCTCATCTACCTCTCTGAGAAGGGCATCCTCTCGTCCCCCCTCATCAAAATCACACCCGTCATCATCACCCTGCAAGGCATGTCAACCCCTGAAGGGAAGCCACCGGGAACCGTCCCCATGCTTAAACTTCCCGACGGAACGTTCATCAAGGAGTCTGTCGCTATCATCGAGTATTTCGAGGATATTTGCGCAAACCCCCAGAATGACTGGCAGAAAGAACTGGCCAAGGACGCGAGGTCTGGCATGCGTGGAGAGACACCCGAACAAAAGGCGCGGATCCGCGATATGGTTTGTCTTTCAGTCGAAGCATGCGTGTACTTTGGATTCGCCTGTCACAAGGGCACAGAGCTCTTCGCCCTGTCGGAGACTCCCAATGCCTTCGCCGCCAAGTTGTCACTCGAGTACTGCAACAAGACTCTGAAACACCTGAGCGAGTACTACGAGGGGGATACTCTGGAGGATGGTCGACAAGCCACCATCGCGGATTGCGTCTTGTACTCCATGTTGCACTTTGCAAAGGATCTGTACGGTCTTCATTTGGTCGACGATTTCCCCAGTCTGGAACGGTTTTATGGAGCGTTCGAAAAGAGGGAGAGTGCACAAGTTAAGGAGGATCACTTCCCGCAGGAATATAAGGAGCTGGCATGTCAGTGGCTTCCAGTTGAGTAAGCGACAGCCTGGAAGATGTACTGCTTGGGCCACGGTATCAGCTTTATAGTCTAGATGGAGCGCTCGTTGGCGTATCAATCTAAACAGGTAGTCAAAATTGCAAATCACATCTACATAGAAAAGAAGTACAGATTAAATTGACGCTTGAATGTTCCGCAAATCCTTCAAAGCTGTGTCGACGAAGTTCATGGCCACCTTGATCCTATCCGCCTCATCATTGATCACATACTCATTCGGCTCTTCATCCAACTCCTGGCCCTTCCGGTCTAAACACGTCAAGAACTCGCATACCATACGGCTCATCTTTTTACCCGCCTCAGCAGGGATAAAGTTTTCGCTCATCGACAGAAGGATGGCTTTGTTCTTGTTTGGGAATTTGGTGTAGTAGTCCCCAGGGTCAGCTTCGTTTGGCTGAAAGCCAAGCCGGATGAAGGTTGCGACGAACGTGGGAGAGACGAATGGAGCAGAAGGTCGCAAGATACTCTCCCAACAGAGAATTTCCAGCATGCAAACGCCTAAGCTATAAACGTCATGTGCCATCGAGTACTCGCGCTCTGCGGTTGGAAGCTGGCGCTCTGGATGTTGGTGGATCTTGCGTTGAAGAGTGGCGTCGCCCGTCAGTCGGGTCACGTATTGTTCAACCTCTCGGGCGTATTGCCATCCACAGAGACTCAGAGCCGGGATATTGTCTCCGGGTCGCGCTGTGGGTGACTGGAAGACCTCAACTGGGTGGATCAGGATGTTTTCCGGTCGAATGTTCTTGTGGACTAAGCCAAGGAGTTGAGTCTGGAGAACAGCAGCGGCAAGCTGATAGCAAAGATCGACTCGAAAGTTCAGTGAAGGCTTAGATGGGTAAGCCGCCATGTACATCGACAGCGTCGGTGGGAGCCCCCCGTCAAATGGTCCTCGAAAAATGAGCTGGAAAGCACCTCCATCACGACTGGGCTCGTCTCGATACCCAACGAAAGGTAAGATCCCAGTATCAGGCTGAATCTGAGAAAGCTTTGAAGAGAGTACTTCTATGCTCTCTCGTGCTTCATCTTTCGCCTCAAGGAGATACGGCTTGGATTCCAATAGGTACCAGTGAATGCCCGAAGTTGATCTCCCCCTGATGAGAGATGCTGGACCATGTTCAATGATTTCAAGGACTGTAAAGTCTCTGGGAGAAAGAAAGAGTGGGGAGGAGTCCTTGAGATGCTCACGGAGCATCATCACATCGTCGCGGAACTCGTTTCTTAGCTGCGTGAGCACCCCACTGCTCCCGATCCGCGCCAGCTCATTACGAGCTTCCAGTCGTGTCAATGAGTCCCATATGGAAGAATTCGATGTCAAGACGTCCATCAGTTGGTCCACTCGACCTAGTTGTTCCTTGAGTCGTTCCCAGGTTCTGAGCAGTCGCTCTTGGTGCTCCGGCACGATGGTGCGGTTTCTGAGAACTGGCTGGGCTAACTCGATGAGAAGGGTGAGCTGGTTCTTTCGGTCATTCAGAGCGAAAACGCTCAGCTCCTGCGCCAAGGAGGCGAGTCGTCTCTTGTCTTGAACCCGTCTGTAGATTCGGTAGCCATACTCTGCAAAAACAGGAGCTGCAGCTACGGCGGTGAGGGCTAGGCCAGCGAATTCCATGTTGAAGATCGGCAAGCCTTGTAAATGATTGCCGAGGGATACGTAGTGTCGACGAACGGTGGTAGATGGATGTTGACAATCTCTATACAGAGAATCGAGAAGGATGGTTCCGGACACTTGTTCAATTCTCAGTGCTCGAGCCTGATTTCACTTCTGGGCGCGTATTGGGCAGTCGTGCGTTTCATCCTACATATCGTGCTACATCAACCCCGTGTAGCCACCACCGTCAGCCCAAGTTAGCCTCCATTCTCCGCTCCAACATTCATGGAACGCCGAAGCTAGGTGAATCTCTCTCGAATTGAAACGGCAACCATGGATTCCTTCCCCTCGGCCATATCCGCATTCTTGTCTTTCGCCTTTACGCAGGCGGTGACCTTTCTTTTCCAGTTGGACCCAGGCACGGATAAGGCTTTGTTTTCCAACCTGGACTTAATATCAGAGCTTAGGAACATCTGTCTTGCCCACTCTCTCATCCAGGATGCCCTCGAGAACAATGCAGATGAAGTATCTTCCGACGTCCTTGAGGATCTAGTGCTGTACACCAATTCCGTCCGCAAGTGTAGCGCTATAGCCCAGCACCTACGTCTACAGAACGACCCAAGGTTTCTTAAAGATGCCCGGGTTATCTCACGCCAACATGAGCTTCTTAGGCAAGCGCGGAAGGCTCGGGAATGCTCGGAGCAGTTACAATATCGTCTCGACAAACAAGGTTCACTCGCCAGAAAGCTCAGCGTGGAAAGTGAAGATGTGCAAAAATGGCTCGGCGCATCGTTATTTCCGAATAATTCGCAAACTGGGCCATTGCTAGTTTCGGAACCTTTTGGCACTCCCGTCATTTTTCACAAGTGGCTCTTCCAGGATCAGAAATTAATATGGTGTACAAGCGCCAGTAAGTTGGGCACTCTAACAACCTCAGGCTCCGGTCTCACGCAAGCTTATACGTGAATTTTTAGGTGATGGTAGTGGCGAAGATCTTGGGTAAGGGGCTGTGATCGGTTATGTGTGAGACATGATCTAACTTGGACGTGATAGTCTAGCAGTTGCCCGTTACCTTGTGAGCCAAACTCACGGGGACTTCCTTGGCTATACGCTTTTCAGTCCCTCATCTGAACAGCCGGAACTCTCCGAGCCCCTTTTCCGTCTGCTAAGACAACTCGTGGCTTCACCGAAGCTTCGTCTATCAGTTGTATGGAATGGCTGGTTCCTCAGCCACGGGGAGGCTCGACCCTCTCGGGAAGATGCCCAGCGAACCCTTTTGAACGAGCTACAGCGAAAATGGAGGCCCCACATAATTATTGATAGCCCAGGCGCAAGCAAGGGTTATTTAAATGCTCTCTTACCAATCGTTGAGGACATTCTACGGATAGGCTGCCGACTTCTCGTCATATGTCCGTTTCCCTTGCCCGCTCGGCTTATTACGGATAACGCAGCTCAACTCGTAGGAGCGAGGATGAAGAAAAGCATTGATGTCCAAGTTGAGAAACAGAGAAAAGTGGTCGTCAGAGGTGTTCCGTGGTACAAAAGGTATAAGGTGAGTTTAACACTATCCATTCCTGCTATCATATAGGTAGCCAATGTTGAAAGTAACTAACCTTTGTTTTCGTCAAGTCCACAGATGTTATTGAGTGTGCTTCTACATGTTACTTCATGTTGCTCCAACTGATCAACTTGACTGATGACAGTACCCCGGTGGCTAAAATTGCGCTGGAGATGCTGGTATGGCTGGTGTTTTCTTTGGATCGACTTACAGTTGGCGAGGTTGGAGTTGCAATTAAAGATGACCCTCACTTCACTAATTGTATCGATCCTTTGAATCGCCTCGAATGGATCATCATGTCAGACAGGCCGTTTGGGGATAACGAAGCGGTCGAACTCGAAGAATCTGCCGCTAACCCTCATTTTCGCGAAAGACTTCGCAACGTAGAGGGGATACACGCAAATGGCCCACACGCTCTGATTGCTGAGCGATGTTTATCCTATATCAATTCAATATGCAACTTTAGGAAACTTCCAGAAGACAACAAAGAGCTTGAAGAATGGATCAGTCAGCACACGTTGCTCCGGTATGCTGGTACATTTTGGGGACAACACGCTTGCAAGGTGACTTCGGCATCAGACCAACATGTAAACCTACTTGTGGCCTTGCTGGAGTCTCGGCATACCGAAGAACTGTGTGTGTTGATGTTCTCAAGATCGGAACAGGCTGCGAAACGTCACAGGGGAGCATACGGAAGAATGACGGGACTGCATCTCGCCGCCGCCTTTGGCCTCGTCAGCCTGGTGTCGAGGATGATTGGGTCTGGAAAGTTCAGCCCTTGTCTCCGGACTGACGATGGCTGGAGATACTTTACTCGGCCTAAGCAAAAGTGAACCTTTTGCTAAACACCATCAAATTGCGGAAACCCCTTAAAGCTATTTTAACTAAATGTATTAGGTAACTAATACATGGCTCAGGTAATGACTCGAGGTATAGTAAAATAAAAATAGATGCACGAAA
>NIZV01000573.1:0-11559 GCA_003947045.1 Fusarium ambrosium
TTTTTTTTTTTTCTTTTTTTTTTTTTTCGTTTAAACAATTTGTTGCATTGCATTGCTTCTCTCGTCAGAAATAAACGGCTGCTAACCGACGACGACACACGCCAAGCATAAGAACAGTCCGAACACTGTATGCCGCACTCACTGACTGCCTGCCCAGACCAAGCCCGCAACGGTGCCTCCGTCCTTGCAGGCGGGTATGCCGGGGTACCCGCCTTAGCTACAGTGCATCATGCCGGCACACGGCCCATTAGCAAAGTCATTCTCGGCTGCGGCTAAGGCGGGAGGAATACTTCCTTGAGTGAGTGCGGGCTTTGCATTTCCCGCACAGTCTCCCCCAGGGCTCTCTCTCTCTCCCCCAGACAAAAAATGACCGGGCTGTCAGGGATGGAGGGGGGGAGAAGCAGGCATCCTTGGTACCGGTACTTGGTGGTCCATGATTTGATTCTGGGTGATCTGACAAGTGGAGGGAAAAGAGAAGAGAGTCTGAAACTAAGGAATATGACAAGTGACATGACCCAAGGAGGGTGAAGCAACTGATCTGGTCGTCATTCCTGCTAGTGAGCTACTTACATTACGGCTCAAGGGAAAACCTCCCATCACCATGCAAGCCTCTTCGCTTCTTGACACGCATTAAAGCGTTCCGTTTTCTTTGCTGAACAAGACCTACCTAGACTAGGTTAAAAGGCCACTTTGCCATTTTTACCAAAGCCATCGTCAAAAGCCACTCAGACCATTTCATCAAAAGAAACAATGAGCTGAGCTAGATGAATGAGCCCGCTTAGTGAGCAACAAGCAGCGCGCATCACTTTACGCAATACGCTCTGGCCTACTGTTTGCGCGCTCGGGACCCGAAAAAATGGATGAATGTCATGGTACGGTAGGTACTCACACTTTGGGAAAAAAGCTCCATTTTGATGGGCACGTTGGAGACTCCGCTGGAGTGTTGGCTGTCAACTGGAAATATCACGATAATCCATGTCCTTAAGGACTTGGCACTACTGTACTCTCACAAAATCCTCATTCAAACCACCACCAAGAAAAAAACGACAGGAACTTTGTCCCTCCCGAATCAGTTGTCCTGTCATGCGACAACAAAGGGCGGCGGCGCTACATTTTTCCTTGGCTGGGCCTGGGTAGGTGGGTTTCCTAAAGCCGTAAGGTCTTACAGTGCGAGTAGCTATTCCCAGAGTTTCCATTTGCGGGGTGCATCAAGCCAGGGTTTTTCTCTACGTACAGTTACCATCTGTTGGTTTCGAGAGAGGGAGAAGAACACGCTTGACAGCTAACGAACGGAGGAAACGGATGTCCCAAGAACCCCGTCCCGGCAAGGTGGGAATCGAAAGAGCAGCCCACACACAAGACAATAACACGCCAACTGAGACCCTGCCTCTCTTGTGACTGTTGGTTCTGTCTCATGTTGCTTTTGTCCATTTCCCTTTCTTCTTTCTTTTAGCTTTCATCGTGCGGATTTGACGTAACCATTCATACCCGTGTCAACTAACAAACAGCCTTGAAGCCTAGACTCCAACACATCAGACCATGCATGATAGCCACAGGCACACTATACCGAACCTCCTTCTCCCGCGCATTCCTCCTCCACCAGGCGGTTTAGGACCAAGACATCCATCCATGTCTCACAGCATCTCGAGTTCGAGACCCCTCTCAACCCAACCGTATTAGCAGGGCTATTCCCGCCTCATCTAAGCGACAGGCCAGAAAAACAACACATTGACTCGTCATGGAATGAATTGCAAAGGAAAGTGGCCATAGGATTACGGGTTATTCGCAACCACAAATTACTAGACTACTGCTGCAATAACTTGGACACCTAACCGAGGCACGCATATTGCGGCATCGTCAGCTATCACTTTAAGGACCGAGCTCGTCAAGCTTTCGTCAATGGCGATGGCCGTAATCTCGCATGCTGGAATCGATCGGGGTCCGGCTCGTCGTGGCACGCTTTCTTTTGCTCTCCCTCAACTCCAGCCGCGTTCTGCCATAGTCCGCACTAGATGCCAATGGTTCCCAGCCATTGAAGGTCACTATGTTCCGGACATTTCCCTCCGCCTTCTTTCCCGTCGTCGTTTTCTTTCTTACCGTGCTCTCAGCAATTCTCACGGCAGGCAATGCTATAACCATCTCTTCTACGGCGTATGATGAGACAGATCG
This sequence comes from Fusarium ambrosium, assembly GCA_003947045.1. Classification (NCBI taxonomy): domain Eukaryota; kingdom Fungi; phylum Ascomycota; class Sordariomycetes; order Hypocreales; family Nectriaceae; genus Fusarium; species Fusarium ambrosium. Next base: position 2,170 of record NIZV01000573.1, read on the forward strand.
TAGGCCCAGAAGAAACCAGCAACGGATCGACCCTGTAGTCTAGACTTTGCAACAAGTTGAAACATATTTGATAAAGACTCGACGCCAGCTCAATCATCGGAACACAGTTGACACGCTTGCAGCTCAGGGTCCAGGAGGCGCCGGCTGAAGTGACACAGGCGCATCCACAACCCTCATCATAGTGAACCGTGCCGAGATGAGATGATGCGATCAATAGATGGGTCTAGACAAGTCATTGCTTGTTTGCCAGGGACAAAGCTCAAGTCAATCCACTCCCCTTTGGAGGCCGTCATCCTTCATCATTTCTTTACTTCTGGAAGCCCTTAACTTCCTCCTGTCCTACCGTCTGTAACTCGTACCACATACAGCTCCGCCTTGTCCACGGCAAAGCCACTCCCTCATAGCCCGGCATGTAATTATACATCTCCCCGATGGTTCCACCCTCGTGACACCTACCCAAAGGATCGCAAAGGTATGCGCCCAGCCATGAACCTACTCCTTCATTCACATTGCCAAGTCACCATGCGCACAAGACCAAGTGTTCAAATCTAAATGGTGTCTTCATAAATAGTATCAAAGTAGATTGCAACAAATCTGCATGAATCCCGCCATATCAATACAAAATCCTTGACGCCTAATGCCATAGCCCCTTTTCAGCATGAGCTACAGACTCTCGCACAGAACTCAAGTCATTACGGCTGCTTGCCGCGTCACCATCGTTACACAGGGTAATCATCTTTCTCTCAAGGCTCCAGGGTCACGTCCTGGCCCTTGACGCGGCCAATGACCTGCTGAGGCGCGTACTTAGGAATCACCTCGTCGTCATGCAACATCTCAAACTCCTCAGTGGCATCGCGACCCATGAAGTTCAGGATAGCCTGGACGCCACCGGGGTGCTCCTCGAGCCAGTCGCTGAGGTCCATCACAACACCCTTGACGACAACCCACACGCTGTCCTTGGTGTTGTGCTTGGCAATCTCCTCCATAGTGAACTCCTTCTCAGGGACCTTGAATGACTTGGGATCGTTGGGCTTGGATGCCTTGGCACCATCCTCCTTAACGGGAGTAGGGCCGGCAGCAGCCGTGGCCTGCTCGGCAATCGCCGAGGGTGATCCGGAGCCGGTGGGGGCAGCACCACCAGCGCCCCACGAGACTGTAACCTGGTTAGGGACCGAAGGGTCAAGATGAAGCGAGATCTGGCCGACACGCTGAGCGGCGCCGGCACTGCCCTGAAGAGCCTTTCGGAAGAGGTAGTTGCTGGCGGTGTCACCAGCAACACGGCCGTACACGACACAGCCGAGGAGAGACGAGCCACCCAGACGGTTGGCACCGTGGACACCACCAGCCAGCTCACCACAGGCGTAGAGACCCTCGAAGGGCTGCTTGTCCTGGTTCAGGACCTCGGCCTTGTCGTTGATCTCGATACCACCCATGGTGAAGTGCAGAACGGGCTCCATGACGGCAACGTGAAAGTCGTCATCGACGTCGAGGGGCAGGTTGTGGAAGAACTTCTTGCCCCAGGGGTCCTTCTGCTTGCCATCAGCGATGGAGTTGTAGGTCTTGAAGGTCTTCTGGAGGTGCTCAGGGGTGCAGCCAATCTCCTTGGCGAGCTCCTTGCCGGTCATCTTCTTCATGAGACCACGACCAGAGTAGTGGCGGGTGTGGAAGTCAAGGACCTTGGAGGCCTTGGAGTTGAGAACAAGTCGAATGGGAAACTTGTTCTTCTCCTTCTCCTCCCACATCATGCCAGAGACGTAGTCACGGTGGCCGAGCTCATCACAGAATCGGTCACCGTCAGCGTTCAGGAGCAGACCACCCTCACCACGGAGAGCCTCAGCGGCAAGGAACTTCCACTTGGAGCCAGGGTCCTTGGGGTCAACAAGACCAGTAGGGTGAACCTGGACCTTGTCCATGTCAATGCCGTTACCGCCAATGGCCATGACCATCTTCTGGCCGTCACCAGTAGCGTGTGTGCCGTTGGTGGTGGCGAGGCCATAGGTATCGGGGCGGTGCTTCTTGAGCAGAGAGGAGTCGGAGAAATCGGCAGCGTAACCACCCGTAGCAAGAACGACAGGGCCGTCAATGGAGATGACCTCGCCATCATGCTCGTACTTGACACCAGTGACGTGGTTGCCTTCCTTGTTCAGCTCGGTGACACGGGCCTTCTTGATAATCTGGACACGCTCGGGCTCGTTCTCGGAAAGCTCCTCAAGGCGCTGCATCAGGGCGTATGTGATGGCCATACCGGGGAACTTGGCATCGTGTCCTCGGTGGGTTCGGGGCTGGGAGTGACCACTGTAACACTGTCAGATTCCACTCTCAAATTGAAGCGCAAGCAATTGAACTTACCCCAGACGAGAGACGAGGGTGAGGTCGAGGTTGAACTCATCCTGAAGCCACTCGACAGCAGCGGCAGACTTGTAGGTGAGGACCTTGATCAGGTCGGGACGAGCCTTGTCACGGGCTGACTTGAGGGTATCATCGTAGAACTGCTTGACGCTGTCGGGAATACCGGCCTCGACCTGTGTCCGGGTAAGGGCACCGTTGATACCGGAGGTAGCCTTGGTAGAGTTGCCGCCGAAGAAGCCTGCGCGGGGAAGCACATGTCAGCAGAGGTCACACGGGAGCGAGCGCAAGCGCCAAGTGGTGGAGAGAATAGTCCAGGTCAAGGCGCGCAGAATGCGCCTAGAGCCTGTAGTGCGAGATGATCATGTGAAAGCGACTTACTCTGCTTGTCAAGGACAACGACGTTGCCGCCAGCCAGGTAAATGGTATGCGCAGCAGACAGACCAGAAACTGAGAATCAAGTTAGCCAGGGAACTTGTCAGAGTCGCGAATGGCGACTCAAGACAATGCGCAAGAACTTACGGCCGCCGCCCACGACAATTACTCTAGGAGCCATTGTTGTGTGTGTGTATGTGGTGATGATGGAGGATTACGATGGCGGTGATGACGTGATAAAGAATAGGGATGAAAGCAACAAAGCAGTCGCACGTCAAGACAAGGAGGAAAAAGGAAGGGGGTGAGGGATGGAGAAGTAAAAAAGAAGTCAAAGTTTTGGACGAGAGGATCAAGGTCGAGTCTTAAGTCTCTGCCGGAATGGGGTGCGACGCCAACAAGGCCGAGGAGGCGAAGTGAGCGAGCCGAGGTCGAGGGATGGGGGAAAGTACGAGTGTGAGCGTGAGCGTGTGCGCGACAGACACCGGACTGAACTGGCAACTGCGACAGCGGTAAACACCTGGGAAGGCGCGGACCACCCTTTGGTTTATGGGGAAACTGCGTCAACGACCAGGAGTGGGCCTGGACTGGGCTGGTCAAGGTTCGGAGGTTATACCAGAGGTACAGTTACGTCGGAGACTCTGGAGAAGCGTGTACTTTGAAGATAGCACAAGTATCTATACCCTATTCTTGACAAAAAGGACAAACACGTTAGCCAAAGTCCTCCTCATGAACTTCTGCAGCAAAGCCTGATGTCACGGCGCAAAAGAGAAAGACACCCCCAGGCCGTAACGTCGTTTGCGGGGAGGTCGCAAATCAAATCAGCTGCCGGCGTTTTCTCAGCAGCACCCAAGGCTTGGTCCCCGGAAGCGGATGTTCTGCCCGCTGGAGCTCTAGCGCCTCAGGTCCGCCAGTATCCGACCCCGCCACTACCCAAGTTTTGGGGGAACGACGGCTCAAGTTGGAGGATCTTCGAACAAACGTACCTTGAATTGGATGGGATGTGATGTGATGCACGGTAGTACAGATTGTTGGTTGGAGGAGGTTGAACCATTAAAGGGTCAAAAGACTACGGAAATACAAATACAAGCTCTCCGACTGGATCACCAACCTTCTCTCTTTTCCTCCTCCGATCCCTCTCGCCGTAAGCTACGCCGAAAGGCCGTAAACCTCCCTCTCTCCGGCCACCACCGTTCTGCGCCGGGCAACCCACCGATGACCTCTTCCTCCGCTGTTCGCTGCGACCCTCTTCTCCCCTGACAGGCCACACGGTCCGCTCTCTCTCTCGCGTGCGTGTATGCCGAGGTCCCCGCTTTTGGCGACGAGGAGAAGGAGATGGGGGATTGGAAATTGTGGGGGGAGCTAAGGATATCCCTGGTTTGGAGGCCCAGCTCGCTGTTCTCATTCCCGAGCTTGGGTGGAAGCTGTGTTTGAAGTGAGACGAGATTGATGGTGAGAGTTGCACGTGGTGTGTTGGTGTCAACCATGGCAAGTTCATCTCTTCTACTCTCCAATTTCCACTTCAGAGCATGTGAAAGAACCTCTCCACGTTCATCTCCTCATGCAGCTCTCCATCTTCTCTCAACTGACATCCAAAAACTTTGGCCAATGATGGTCCCCTCCCCCAAACCCCACAAGCCCCCCGGACTTGTCACCGAGGCCTCGGCCATGTAACCGGACCGCCACGGTCCGCAAGAAAAGACTTGCTCCAACTGATCACATGACTAAAGTCAAGCCGCAAACCCGAAGGACTCAAAGTTGCTGACCATTCTCCTCGCTCTCACTCGACTTTCACATGCCAATTGCTCTCTAACAAGAGGCACATGAGTCGTTGGAACTCATCCCCAAGCCTCGATCAACGCTTATCCATGACGCCCATGACCCTTTCAGCCCTTCAATGCATTAGGGTCCTTGTCCCGTTTGTTCCTGACGTTGTTAGGATCGTCCTCTCATTCGTCACGCCTGGATGGAAGACCCTTCGAGCCGCCGCCATTCCCACGCCTCACGAGTAAGGTAGCATGGTGAGGCTTGCAACAAGTTGATCATCTGGCCCTTGAAACTTTACACGTCGAGAAGTCAAAAAAAAGCACGTGAAAGTGTGCTCTACCCGGGGACACCAAGGTCAAGCGAGACAGTTGAGTTTTCCCCAGATTCTGCACGTGCATCATCTGACCCCGGAAATGAGACTGAGCCTCCGCCACTGAGGTCGTCCATTTGTCTAGATTGCCATCGCTTACCTCCGTTGCCGTGAGCTGATTGCCTCTTCTCCGCAGAGTGCCAAGTCTGGGGATGCTGAGTCAGCTGTCACTTTCACGTGTCTGAGACGGGACTTGACCTCGTGTGCCGAGTCAGGGGAGTGAGCAGGTTTGTTCCAGGAGAATGTCGAACGAGCGAAATGAATGGGCTAGTCTGAGGGGAGAACCCTGCACCGGGAACGTTGCTTGATCCTTGCTACCGCTATCATGAGGACATGTGCAGCATCCAGCTGGTTGTTGACTACCCTAAACATCATTGTTTCAACCTCGGCGACAACAGGTTGTTCCCCAAAATCACTACCCAGAAGCCCAAAGAACAGACGAAAGAGTAAATCCTACTTTAAAGCAGACCGGTTGCCCGTTTGGGACGCTTCGTAGCCGGTTTGCTTCCTTAATTGGGCAGTCTACCCCTATTAGGCTTATTTCTGGTTGAGACAACCTACGCTTGGAACTTCATGTTGAACACCCACAACGGACCACTGGAGTGTCACCCACTGAACCTAATCGCTCTTTAACGGAAACCAAAAGAGTGGCAGAACAATCGAGAACGATGTAGAGAACAGGGCGTTGCAAAACTGTTGTCATATGCGACTAACGGCGTTCCCGAATGTGGAACTTTGACATGACAAGACTTTCTTCATTGGAGAGACTTGACCGAGAAATATCGGCCTTCGTATCCCACTCTGACGAACTGTGATTATGTTGAATCATAGCAAAACCCGTCTTCTCTAGTTGATACAGAGTGCTCTGGTCACATCAACCTCAGTTAGCAACTACCCAGCAGCAGACAAGAGCCTAGCCCCTTCCTGCCCAGCTGTGCTGTGAGGTGTTTGAACAAATCATGTTATTCCATTGGCCATTCAGCTATCACCGGTGGATTCGTTTAGGCCTCCCTTTTACCAAGCGCCCTTCTGCCTTCTTGCTTGGGGGGTACAGCAGCAACGTGGTCAACAAGAAACACATTCGCGAATTACACTAGCTAAACTTCACCAAGAGATAAAAGGCCCGATAATCTGACAGGGTTAGGGATTTGTAACCAGAGCAAAGAACCGGATTATTGATGAAAACTGTCTGGGATATGTCGAGTTGACTCGGACGGTTAACAACATAGTAAGCAACTGAGTTGCGCTTGACTTATATATCCTGACTGGACTGCCAAGGATACATCTTAATGAATACGTGAGCGACGAGATAAATTTTATGCCCAAGTGGTCGTCTTTCGTATCTCTACCAGTTTGCGAATACACGACTCGTCTTTTATTCTGCGATAACGGTTCATATTGACCTCACACTCCATTTTGTCGTCTCCCCCAACCCCTATGAACTGGTTTCAGAAGTCACAAGGCTAAATGCGCATTCATGTTCCATATTAGACTTTGGTATCTTAAACTGAAGAGAGCCAGATCTTCTTCTTGACTGCCTATAGGGTGGGCTACTCATACTAACAAGAGAGCTCACACCAATAAAGCCACCAGGCTGGATCAACTTATACTGGCATAAGCATATCTAAACAGCATGGAAACTATGAAAGTCTGCCATATTTCGTTTCACAGAGAAAACACAAGCTCCTCGGGTCGAAGTGGTGGTAAGGTGTAAGTTCCAAGTCCCGTGACTAATCACGTTACCCCCTCCTCAAATCCCTCTCCCGCAACCCGCATCATGACGTACCACCCTCAGCAACCATCACCAAAGTCCAAACCATCACCATGAAACCTCTCCTCGCAATAACAACCCTCCTCACCCTCTCAACAACCTCCCAAGTCCCCCTCGGCGAAGTAAAACCAGACCTCCACCGTCTCCACCTCCCCGTCATGCCCGCAGCGCCTCTAAACCAACCCTCGGTGTCCCTCGCCGACATACTGGGAACTCAGCGCTCCCTGACCTCGTTTTCATCGTTTGCGAGGATGGATGCTTCGATCGACGAGAGGCTTTCCGATCTTGCGACGAATACTACTGTTCTTGCGCCGCTTAACTCGGCTGTGGATGCGCTCCCGCGAAAACCTTGGGAGCAGCCGGGAGAGTATGCTGCGTTGGGGGTGGATGCTTATGAGGGTGAGAAGGGGCAGGATCGTGCAAGGACGAATTTGAAGAGGTTTGTGGAGGCGCATCTTGTGCCTGAGAGTCCGTGGGGGGAGAATGATAAGATGAAGACTGTTGGGGGTAAGGAGGTTTGGTGGGTTGAGAAGGATGGCAAGAAGGTGGTTATGCCTGATGAGATCGAGGTCGAGAGCGTGGTCGCGCAGGTTGGTAATGGAGAACTGGTAAGTTGCACACCTGTAGAGATTCGCACGGGATAGATGCTAACGACAAGCAGTGGATTCTCAAGGGAGTATTGAACTACGCCTAACTTTTCGCAACTTTTCGACGACAACAGGATACACGAATAATGACACTGACGTTTTGCGCACATGATTTGATAGATACTACAATGCTTTCATTCACTATCTCAGTCTTTGTTCATCCAGTATATAGAATTGACTTGATAAACGTGTTCGCGTCGCCGGTATCATCTATGAACTCCAGATCAAAAGAAAACCCAGATAAGAAAAAAAAAAAGGAACAAAATGATAAAAAATACCATTGTCGAACCCGTAGAGTGGTGATATTCCCACATCTCTCATAACATAAAGTTGTAACCATGTCCGTCCCAAGCCTTACCCGCCCAGCAGAAAAACCCCAGAGACAAAGGTTCAGGGCTACAAGCCCATAGGTATAAAAGAATTGAATGGTCAAGAAGTGAACTTGAAAGGTTACCCGTCTGTGAAGAACGCCTCCCAATGTGTCAAGAAAAAAAGTGCCGCGCAAGTGAGAAAAAGACGGCGATGCATCTGATGGACGATGCGAGAAGTAAGAAAAAGGCCGGAAATGTTGGCATGATACTCGTAATGAGATTAAAATGCATGGCCCACGCTATCATGAATGACACGCAGGATCCAGCCTATTATGTCGTTGATCGTGGAATAACATCAAGAACTTTTGAATGATGGAGAATCGGGCGAGAATGCAGAGTCAAGCAGTCGGAATCACTCAACTTTGACCCTCTTGGGGTCCGTCGACTCCTCTGCCGCCTCGCTCAAAGCTGTTGCACCTAGCTCGGGCGTTTTACGCTTTGTTGCTGTTGAATTGCTCGTATTGACATGCAAACTCGAATTGTAGGTCCCGTTGGAAGTGTTGTTCGAGTTGCTGTTGGTACTGGAATTCAAGTTGTCATCTCTTAGGAAGCTAGGCCCTGACCCAACTACGGGAGTAGCAAAGTTGAGAGGGCTGGGAAGCGTATTGCTGTCACCTCCCCTGAAGTTCCAATCTGGGTAGAAACTACTTGGGCTTGGCAGCAACTCATTTGTCAGGAATCGAGATGGTAGTGCTGATACCGGAGTGTCTCCGTTCACGTTCTGCTGAGGAGGCGGCCGAGCAAATGGATTTGGCGGTCCGGTGGCGCCGGCTGACAGCAATGTCTGGGCAGAAGGTGATGGAGGCGGCAAGACGAGCGATGACTGAGAGTTGTGGCGTTGAGGCGCCTGCGTTGTACTCTCAGTAGGATTCCGTGGTGAATTAGAGTCAGCTGTGCGCGCGCTGCCACCAGCCTCTGAACCGCCATCGGGAATCTGCACCGTCAGGCGAGGACCCCTAGGCCTTGCTCCGCCGGGACCACCGCCAACCTTGACGCTGTTGGACCGTGAGGGAGGCGTCAAGGTGGTCTCTGGTATTGATGACAATGAGACAGTTCGGGACTTGTCATCAGCTTGTGTGCTGGCGCGCTGTGGCAAGTGAGGCGATTTTGAGGTGTCACCCACTCGGTTCAGCGCACCCACATCTACCGACTGCGAGCGATTGGCAGCGCTGGCTGCATTAGCTGCTGCTGCTGCCGCGGCAGATTCCGATTTCATGGGTTCATTCGCGAAAGAGGCAAGATGCTGGGACAGAATAGAACGGTTCTCCTCGATTGGCGTAAAGATACTGTGAGATTTCCGCTGGGGCAATTTCTTGATGGCTGTATCCGTGTTGAGCAGGGGCGGCTGAGGGCGTTCTTGGGATTCCGTCTTGGGTTCCACAGGAGGAGGTGGTGGAGGGTCCTGCAGACGACGCTCGACATGTTGCGGCTGAGGCGGAGGCGGCGAGATTTGCGGTATAGGGTTCGGCGGCAGTTGCTGGTGGATTGGCTGAGGAGACGGTGTTGGACGCGACGGGGCCTGGAGCCCTTGAGAAGGCGGTTGCGACGAGTAGGCGGGAGGCATAGGTGACGGCATGGGGGATCTTCGGTCGTCCATGTAGGGACTGTGCTGCGGCATTGGACTCGGCTGTGGGTGGTAGGTGGCATACTGAGGGGTAGGCCCCTGCTGGGGCATCAAACCAGAGGGATGAGGAGGGTTGTAGATAGGAGGCGTAGGCATATAGCTGATCCCGGCGTGCGGGAGGT
>NIZV01000574.1:0-11305 GCA_003947045.1 Fusarium ambrosium
ACCACACCGCGCCTCTATATCCCGCGGACGGGAGCGAGGCTCGAAAACCTGTTTTTGCTGAATTGCTAGATAGCTAGGAGGGTCAGATCAAAAGGAGAAAATAACGGCAGGCAGCTAGGAGCGCGGTGTATAGACCCCCGGCTTGTCTTGTTTTTACTTCTGGCGGGACAATGTATATATCTTCTAGATAGCCTAGCACGTCTTTTTACGCCTCATGGCGGTTGGCAGGACCTGTGTGCCTGTAAGACGGAAAATATACAACAACAACAACAACAAAAAAAAAGGTGAAGGCCGCTGTTCTCTCGCACCTATACCACAGCTCCCCCAGTTCCCCAGGCGCGGACTGACAATACTGCCTCAGCCAAGGCGGTTCAGTCGCGGTGGGTTAAACTCAACAGTGTTGTCGCACATCGTTATTCTTAGACGGGGCGCTCGAGGCCAACCTCGAGGGCGATCGTCTCCATCGACCAGTCCCAGTCGTATTCGACGGCACTTTGGATCTCCGCCATGGAAGGGGGCCGGTCATTCCAGAACTGGCGGTGTCTATAAAACGTGTGGAAGAAGGCTTCGGTGGGGTTGTCAAAGTCCACCTCGGCGAGTGGCGCAAGTCCCATGGCGATGCACGCCAGCCTGTCTGTGACGGGGATGCGAGGCTCGGATGTCTGTGGGAGGAGATGTCAGTCGGAGACCGCGCTTCTACTATATAGCTGCGTGGGGCTTACTCCGGCTACTATGCGGTCGCGGGCCCAGCGCAGGAGGGGGTCTGCCAGCGACAGCGCCATGACGTCGGTGTCTGCGAGAGGGTGCAAGTCGAGGTTGGCCGCGGCGGCGATCCTGTGCATCGTATGGTCCTATTCATAGTTGAAGGCACTTGCAAGCTCCTCGACGGTAGGGAGCCGACTGTTCACCCGGTCGTGGTGCTGCTGATATCCGGAAAAAAATACCTCGATCGGGTCTCCGATGTCAACGTCGCAGGCGGGGATATAGCCGACGGCGACGCGTATCAGTCGTTCAGTCACACGTATGTATGGCTCGGAGATCTGCGGATGGTGCTATCAGCGACAGGGCCTAGTGAGGAGGCGCCAGACGCCATGATGTCTGGATGAGCTGCGCACGGCTCGTCGCCGTACGCGGCGCGTGCATGCCTGGGATGTCGGGGGCCGATAGCCCGCTCGGCAGGGCGACGGGAACTAACCTTGACGAGGACGTGGAGGCGGATACAGTGGATGGCAAGGGAGGCCTGGGCCTCGCGCATGGCCTCCATGCTTTTGCGGGTGAGCGTTGCGGCCTACGGGGCTGTCAGGAGAAGAGGGAGGGTATGATGACGGTGTCGCGGGCTGCATGCAGCGTGCCCGTCGAGGTGATCCTCAGGCAAGGTGCGCTGGGTAGGTAGGTAGGTAGGCAGTGTGTTGGCGATACTTTTCTGACTCCCACGCTGATGTGATGATGGAGGAGAAGATGGCGACCAGCAAGTTGCGAGGGGGAGGCGCGCTCTTGAAGAGGCGAAAGGGAATGATGGGCAGGCGAGGTGAATGACGGGGAGAGGGCGAGATGAATTGGAATGGATGCTCGCGCTCTTGTGCTTCGGCAAACGGCATAGACCGAGCTTCTCACCACCAACATATACAAACACTGCCTAGGTAGCAAAGGTAGCAAAGGTTTCGAAGGGGCGAGCCGGACCGGGATGGCCCATGAGATTCATCGTGAAGTCTATCTATTGTGTCCCTCTGCTCTCTCCTCTTCGCGATGTCCCTGCGTTCCCTGCCGCAACCACAGCGCATAACCATCAGAATAGAACCCCTAACCCCTCTGCTGCACGGAGGGTCGGTAAATTTGTGGTCATCCCTCAGGAGTGTGATCACCCGTGCCTAAAACTCCGCCAGGTTGTGGAGGCAGGCAAGGAGAGCGATCTCAGTCATGTCATCGTCCTAAATGTAATTGAAGGCGCTCGTGATCATCTCAGCCGAGGGGGGGCATCCGTTGTTGGCGATGTGGCGCCAACTAATTTCGAAAAAAAAGATCTCAACGGGGTCTTCGTGATCCACGTATTCGGCTTCAATATGTCCAAGCGCGAGAGACACGTTTCTGCGAGTGACAGCGATGCAAGGTTCAAAAGTCTACAGAATACGTCGTCGTTAGCAATGAGACGTGGTAGTGCGATGAGGGCGGGTGAAGCGAGTGAGGCAAAGATGGGGAGCTGGTTTGGTTTCTAGACTTGCCTTGCCTCTGACATATCGGAGAATGTGCTGAAAGCCCTAGTTGTCACGAGCCCGCGATATGGTCTCCATGGTCTCGTGCGCGGCCGACGCTATCACGGCGACTGGTGTGTGTGGAGGAGGGGAGGTTGTAGGTAGGTAGAGGCGGAGCCGCCGCTTATGCTTGCGATGGTCGGGGCGATGCTTGCAATGCCGGGGCAATTTTTGCGACGAGAGAAGCAAATAGGCGGACTATTGACTTGAGGCCCCCTTCGTCCCACGGTGATGAAGAAGATGAGGGAGGAATAGGCAACGGTAGAGGCGAAGGAGGACGCTTGGGGGGCGAGGTGAATGGAGGAGGGGTGAGTAAGCAGGCAGCACCACCACCCCGCTCTGGCCGCCCCTCGCTCGTCACGTGGCGGCCTCCAGGCTGCGGGTGCCGACGCCCAGCATCGACTGGAAATCTGGGGTGAGGTGGGGTCTTCGCCTCATCGCGTTTGAGATCTCGGCCGGGATCGTCACACTGAGCATCAGAACCCTCGCCTTCCTCTCGCGCCTCCGCATATTTCCTCGCCCCTCACTCGGGTTTGCGCCAGAGGGCCTGCCTGCTCGTTCTGGCGAAGAAGCAAGCATCACTCAGCCCTATCAATACAAAAGCACACTCCCTTCCCAGCTAAAGAAGGTAGGCGCAACTCATCAACTTCACACTTACAAGCTCGGTCACTCATATACCTAGGGCAGAGGTAAACATCCCCCCCGCGGCCCATTTTGCACCATACCACTTCGCCCGCTGACATCGCAGGAGTCACGGAATTCTCCTTGTCGCCGCACGATCATCTCGGTCGAGAGAAGCGCCGAATTGAAGATCTAGCCGATGACCCTCGACGCGCGGCCTCATGGGAGACGCCGCCTTACCATGATGCCGTCAAACGACGGCGATACTCTCCTTGACCTCCTCGGCGGTGACTCCCTTGCAGGTTCCACAGACGAGGCTCGCATACATCTTCTTCAACACTATTGACAGCCCTAGCTACTCACCATGCCGGCAGCCCTTTGCTATGGGCTGCATAATCGACGAGCCTCTCCGGAAGCCAAGTCCCGGCCTGGCTGACTTTAACTACCACAAGTTGTGCGCGCTGGTGTACCGATGCCAGACATGTCATGCCTCTGAGGAACCTCTCGATTCTGACAATGTGGTTCTCCCCCGCCGCGTGGCACGCCTCGGGAGGGTCATAGAGATCTCTGTGCAAAACTAGCACGGATTCTTATCCTTCATTCACCACACGCACAGTTTCCACCGTGCCACGCCGTCGACTGACGTCCTTCTCTTTTTCGGGCTATGCCACGATCACTCGATTCGCCCAACCCCTCACCTACACACCCTCGGGTAGGGGGCATCATGGCCGTCTCTGTATGCGTACCAGATAGCGCTGCCCTGCATCTTCGTGTTTTCTTTGTTGTGTTGATGGACTGCGAGAGTTACCCTGTAATCAGCAGCTTTGCTCACTCAATGTCGCTCCCTTTGTGGAAAGTTGATCCCAGGATGGGGTCGAGATAGTTATATGATTGTCATGATAATGAGATACTCTTCAAATACTGCCTGATGGCTGCTTCGTGGCCTTTGGCTTTGCAGCTAGCGTCATTGCTCGCGGCTACTGTCTTCCCTCATCCAGCTCCCCACCTCCCGGGGCGGTCATGACGCAGATCGAAGCCCCTCAACGCTTACCCAGCTCATCAAGCCTCACTTGAAATAGACAATACCGTAGCGCCCCTCAAACACTTCGTCCTGACCTCTGCCACACGCTCAGCTCCATTACCGCGGAGTCTCACAGGCCATATCAACACGGCCTAGACAAGCCTTCCCCTTGCCTGTCGCGGAGTACTCCGCAATCGGACCGCGAATAGCCCCGCACGCTAACCTATCTTATCGAGTTTTTCCAGCGCCTTCCACCTCCACATCCATCTTCTCACATCATCACGCCTGGCGCGAAACACCACTCGACCTCTCGTGCTCGCGCACCTATCCCCGTGTGCTTTCACATCATCTGGTTCGTATTCTCTCTCACAGGCGCATTTGCATGCATCAGGGAGCATAGTCTAACTCGAGGCCTTTGCAGTATCCGTGCCCTGTTGGGCCTCGGTCGGTGCCCTCTCCGCACACCTTGCTTGGCGCTCACCGCTGGGCATCACGACGAAGCTCCCTCTCACGCCTCCCTCATATTTCCGGCCGGAGTCGACACTCATACCGCGGGCCGCCTAGAACGCTGGTGCTCTTCTCACCAAGCTGCCCTCCCCATCCACCTCGACCCTTGGTATACCGATACGGAAGACGCCATGGCTGACAAGGACCCGCCCATCGCAGCCATGGAGGAGATAGGTGATCAGAGGCTAGGGGGTGCCTATCTGGAGATGTGTGATAATTCTGAGTCCGATCCCGGGAGCAGCACCATCCTACCGATCGTTGACTAGGCGTCACGACCTGACGACGATGGCATAAACCAGTTTAGGCCTTCACACCCATGGATGCACTCGCTCGAATCCCTCCTGACACGCGCCTCGGAGGTATTTGGCGGGCGACGCGTAGTCTCCTTTCAAGCTCGCCTGCCTGGTGATCCGGTCACCTACGACATTTGCGACGACGAAGACTACGTCACGTTCTTGACTCGATATGCACTCGAGCTCGGCCGAGATGACGCCCAGTCGCGGGCTATCACCCTCCCGAACCTCTGCGCCCGGCTTGCGCCCGACGAACCAGAAATCGACGCCACTGCTGTGGCCGGGGCAGCGTCGCTCGTGAGTAGCGGGCTTGTGATGCCCAGTGTTGAGGCGGATAGCACAGTGGTGGAGGCCCAGGAGGCCGGGGACGAGGTCTAGCCTATGGACCCGGTCGACACACGCAATGATGAGGACGACCAGAGCCTCACGAACTACGCGTTTGCCCCAGGGGGTACCAACAGAGTCGACGATATAATCTACATCTCGGATGACTCGCTTGACGATGAAGGCAGTGCTACTGGCGGCCAAGTGTCATCTGCAGACCTTGGCTAGGATCCCATTAGCAGTACCGAGCATGTCGACCCCGGGCAAGGTGTACTTGGATATCTACGACGCCTCAACTCCCTACCGGTGGAGAGCGTCTCGGAGTTCGCGCGGATATTCTGCCTCGATCCGAGCTCCATCACTCCCGAGATGGAAAAACGCCTGCCGGGAATACGTCTCCCGCTACGACTTTCTTAGCTCGTATACCTCTTTCGAGTGGTTACCAGCGCCCGCGACCACCCCGGCCTGCGCGGCCACTATAACGTCGACACCATGGCCAGCGGGAAGACGATCGCTACCCTTGCCAGGGCGGTGTTCACGCGCATATCCCAGCAGATAGACGACCACATCGATAACAACCCGCACCTCCACTGCCCGCCCGACACAGACGAGCCTCACTCACGTTGCCCTCTGGGGGATGCCTTCGGTATCCAGTATCTCTGCGAGAGTGACAATCCGATCAGGAACTTTGCGAGGAGCACGGCACGGGGCGTCGACATACAGGCCTGCCCAAAGGGTCTAGAGCAGAATTAGCTCGAGCAGTAGAAGGGGTACGTCGACCCCACGTATACCGAACTAAACCATCCCCTATATAGCCAAGTTATCCTCCACGGCTATACCATCGGAGACGGTTATCACTTATCGCCGATTGACGCGAGCTCCCCTCCCTTGCAGGCAAGAGAGCTGCTCCTAGACGTGAAGATTGAAAGCGACAGCAAGAACCCCATCAGGCTGGGGGGTATCCGCCAGCCTACCACGTTCGATGATCTACTAGGAATGGCGGTCCTCGAGGATGAGCTGCGAGCCTAGTACAGTCACAGCTCGACCTCGCAGGGGAAGGGAGAAACCGTGTGGCTATTGTTGACGAGAGTGAAGCTCAGCCTCGACTGGGCCGGCCGACCTTCCCCGTGGTCAGGTCGCCCGCTCAAGGTCTGCGTCAAGCAGAAGGGCTCCAAGGTCAGGCCGATCGACGTCGTGACCCCCGCGAGGCTTGCCCCCAGGAGCATAACATTCGACGAATACAACCTATACCAGGGCGCCGGCAGCAATCTCCACAAAGCGACGATCTCCATCTGCCGACGGCCACAGCCTGGTGGACAGGCAGCGCCATGGGTGTACTTTCTGAGTGGCACCCCCGCCAACAAGTCTATGACCGACTTTGATGCCAGTTACAGCATCATCCAATCCGATCGTGAGAAGCGGAAGCTCTTTGAGGATGCCACCCGGCGGCTAGACCGGTGCTGGACCAGACACTCCAGTGACCATGACCAGGCCGAGACCCAAGTAGCCATGGTTGCCGTGAGGGACATGATTTCGTCCTGGCTGACTGCGCGTAGTGAAGGGAGCCCGATCCTCGACGGCAACATCACGACATCGAGAAGTCTTCCCAAGTGCTTTGACCTCACGTTCGATACGCCCCCCATGTACCAGGAAGGATATGAACGTCTGTTGCACTTGGCACAGGAAGAGATTGCCTAGGATCCTTCCTTTGATATACAGAAACTCTATGGTAAACTTACGTCGATCAACATCATGCTCCGCGGTGCAACGCTCTCGGGCTTCATGTCTTCCTGGATCGATGGCCATATCCCATGGAGGAGCGACGATGTCAAGGCAGACCTACAGCCAGAAGGGAAGGGTCTTTATGAGTTCCACATCGGCGAGTACACCAAGCATGATGAAATGTTTTCGGCGCTTTCCAACATCATCAACAATGCATCCCGCGGCATTGTTGAACACGAGCGCGAACGCCAGTACACCTCGACACGTGCACCGCTCCACGCAATCCTGTTCACGGCGTTTCCTGCCGTTGCGGCTGGTGTATTTCACTACAGCAACCAGAAATGCCAACCTTTCGCCGAGGCAGAACTGGTCACCGCCTCACATCAACCGCGAGAACGGGAGAGTCTGATCAGCCGCCCAGTGGAGAGGGCAGCTGAGATCCGCGTATCTGGGGAGTCAAAATCCATCGTCGTCGTTACTACCATCAACGCGCTACCCACTGGCCGCAACGACTTGGTATTTGCCAACATGGTGCTCAAGCTCGGCGAGCCATGGACGAACGCCGTGACGGAGCAAGCCATCGGGCGCATCGACTGGCCAGGGCAGCACCAGCCCACCTTCGTTTTTACCTTTATCTGCAAGGACAATGAGGCAGAAGCACTGGTCCGCGCGCAGAACCAAAACCGCAAGGTAATCCTCGGGGAGAATCTCTCTACCAACCGGCTCCTCAATGCCATCGACCCCAACGTCTCCTCCTGAACCCAGACTCGACCGGCAGGGCAGAGGCCCTTGTACACTCGAGCGGACAAGTCTCACTGAACCCCCCTACCCTATGCAGAGTGGGTCATATTACTAGCTCACCTAGAAGACAACTCTCCCCTGTAAAAATTCTTCCTTGGCGGCGCTGTTAGCGCCGCGTTAGGGCAAGGTTGATTTTGCAGGCCACTTTCGCAGCTATCGCACCGTAAGGGGGTTCAGCCCTTAACAACGCCGCAACAGAGGAATTAGGAGAGTTGGCCTCATTGCGAGCTGCAGCGAAGAAGCCGTTGATGGCCCAACGGCATAACAAACCTGCCGACGAGCCCGGCCTCGCGAGATTGGGTCCCTCACGAGCCCGGGCACGCCGGGCAGCCTCTTTCCCTACTCGAGCAGCTTGGCCTCCGCCGGCCCTCGAATCAACCGGCCTCCGCGAGCCCTCCAACCGACCGACCGACCTCTGCACGCCGCGGCACCTCTCGCCACGGCGCCGGCAGACTTCTCTTCTTTTCCCCTACGGAGGCCCGGGCCTGTTAGCTACGGCACGGGCTCGGGCTTCTTCCCTAGGTGACTCCCGCCGCGGCCCTCGACCGCGGCGGCTTCCTCGAACACCGACTGACCGGCCTCTGGCCGGCCGACCGACCGACCGAGCGATCACGAGAGATTGCGACTACGATGTGCCGCTGACGGCTGCGTAGCTTGAATACTAGCTTTAACTTTGATATGCTAGATGGTTTCTATAGAAGGAGGAGGGCCCGGCAGCGCGAGACCTACCTCGTCGTCTTAGCTCTATAGTAACTAGCCATAGCACGTCCTTTTACTCCACTGGAGGTTGTGTGGCTTTGCCTCAGGACGAAAATAAATCATCATCATCATCATCATCATCAGCTCACCTAGAAGAGGTTAATATACGAGCCAATATGGTCTTATGGTAGTAGATTCTACTGCGACATTTTTCATATCCCTCTAGCATAACCCAGTGCTTGATGATACTATGATCTTAGGACCAATATGGCCTATATATATAGCAATTTAGGCCAAATGAACTCTCATATAATGGATGTTAGTATGGTTAGAGCTATTATATGTGATGATAGCTGATATATACTAGCCTTATGAGCCTCACCGACAAGATATATATGGCACTTACGACGTGGCAAGCCATGTTGATTGGGGTGTATTCCTACTCGAGTTCCTTCGTGGCGTCTATATAGCACACTTCATCGTAAGCCCGGGCCCATATGAAATAGTAGATTACTAGTGGCACCCTGGCTTCAAGTTTTAACCTGGCCGCTATTACATTGAGCAATAAGACCCCCTCTCACTAGATTCTACGGGAGCACACCTGCGAGAATAAGGTCTAGTTTAACACCATCAATATGCTGATTCATGCATTATAGTATAGCAAGTGCAGTCTCCCACCCCGCTCTATGGCATACCAGTGCGGTTAGCCGCGAGAGAACAATCCCCGCCTATGGGAGTAACTCCCATTATACTCACTCAACAAGCTCGGTCATATCCTTCCATTAATAAAAAATATAACCGTGGCGGCTCTAGTAGCATTATCAAGAGGTAGGTATATTATCTCATTCCTTATATGGTCCCTGCTGTATTGTGAACGTTGGTATATTGGCACTTAAAGGGTGGCAACTAGCTGGGGTGCTATTATCTGACTGCACAACCTGGCCCTTCTCGCCGTAGTCCTCCTCCTCTCCGGCCCACACACTAATGGTTTATGCCTATACTCTAGCTGTTAAATTGACCGCGTTCTGCACTCCTCGCTATACGGCTTTATGGACAGTCGTCATCATATTATATAAGGTCATGTGCCGCTAATGGGGCCCCATGGGGACAAAGAACCATACCAACAAAGAAACTCCTACCCCCTTCCACACCGCCTTTGCAAGACCTAGCCTCGACCCCATCTGGATATTCTACAGTGCCCTCTATACCACTTGGCCTCACAGCGCATTTGCACATATGATGAATTGGTGTGGGGGGTGACCACGTCTCACGCAGGCTCGATGGCCAACTCATATCTACGCACCAACACTAAATGCCAAATGCGGCCCACTACCCTAGACCCCCAGTCAGTCGTGACTGCACCAGTGATTTTGCCATCTTACGGGATGGCCGCCACAGATCCGTCGGGGCCAAAGCCAGGACCACTGTTGACTGAGGTAAGCATACTGGTCCCTATCGGTGGTGGCCCTGCACGAACGACACCCTGTAGCTGCCACACGTGTCATCTGCTGTGCTCAAGCGGCCTTTCCCTGGCGTACTACAACCTGCGAGGCTATAGGCTTACCAGTATTTCTTGGGTCTGGATGCCCACCCCAGTGGGAGCTGTTAAACCGGAGCTATTATGCACACGCACTTCGGATACAGGTTACGAGCCTCAAAAGGGAAGAAGGAGGTCATGTGACTAAGGCTAGTCTCAAAAGGGGATAGCGCGATGCATCAGATGAAAAGAGGGGAAGGTCAGATAATGCCGCAACAGGCAAGAGAGATCAATCAAGCAATCAAGGCCACAGTCGGTTCAACAGGAGCCGCCTCCCACAGTGCTGACTCAGCAAGAACAAAGAACATCGCGTTCATCATGGTAACAAAGGAAGCGGTGGCTTCCGCTGCCTGCCCAGAAATGAGTGCGAAAGATAAACACCATCATTATATCAGAGGCCTCAGGAACTCCCTTCCGACATCGCGCAGTCTTATTTTGCGCCCATGGATGCCAAGTCCAGTTCGAGTACTCAAAGAGTCACCTACCTTGCCCACTCATACTCCTCTAATAGCCGATCTAAGCGCGGGTTTTCCAGCGAACAATATATTCCTCCAGATCTTCTAATATACACGGTCTCCGGGCGGTATTTATCGCCGTATTCTCTAGTGTCAGAGCAGGGGGCCTCGTTGCGTCAAGGTGAATCAACATCACGTACTACTCGTTCCCTGCGTCTGAAGGAGAAGGTAATTGGGGCACTCTGGCACTGCGGGCAGGTGAGAAGGCACCCTGCACTCGGGATTCTGCTACCGCTCCAAAGCAACCTCTTTTTTCTCCATCTTCCCCGTCTGCCTCTTCTCTTTCTTCCTTCACATCAGCAACGCCATCGGTATCGTATCGCGGCCATCAAGAACGTCGCGCGCGCACAGCTTTGCGACTCTATCAACGGTCCGCGACATTTACGTACCCCCCTTGAGAACGCCAACGGCGCCAGACGGCACCATGGTTGCCTCTTTGCCTTTCACCCACGACCACTCACCTCTCCATTCAACCGCTATCTACCTACTGCACACTTCACTTCAGAGGCACACGGTTTGATCAGGCCGCGGCCGAGCGAGCGCGTCGGATTAAAAAATACAAGACCGCCGGGGAAGAATGTAGGAGGTATACACAGTTAACCTCTGGAATCCACGTTGTATGTATCATAGCCTTGGGGCTTATCCCCAGCCAGTGAAGAGGATGCTGACTTGGTCTGAAAGTATCACCCGTCTACCTTGTCACCCGAGCCCGATTTCACCGTCGAACAATTCACGATCGCCATCGCCTTCGCTGGCATGCCCGAGACCGAGTAGCGCTCTATCGAGCAGCAGCTACACGATGTGGAAGCTCTGTTACGAGACCTCCCCAGTCAGGTGGCCATGATTCTTGCCTCCCGTTGGCCGGATGTCGTCGCTGACGTCCGCGAGACCCAGGATGCACAACCTCCCGAGCGCGCTCCCAGCAGCGAGAGTCGTCAATTCATCGATCTTCTCTATCGGTTATCCCGACTTCAACTATGATAAAGAACACATTTCCAGCACATCATAGCATCATA
>NIZV01000575.1:0-11259 GCA_003947045.1 Fusarium ambrosium
ATACGTAGTCGATGTTGACGGAGGGAAAAGAAACGTTGGCGAGACGGAGGGAATCCAACTCTAGGTGAAGGGCAAGATTTGTATAGTCAGCAAGAGGTAAATGTGCAGTTGGAAGGAGAAAGCCATCGAATTGGTGGTCAGAAGCGAAGGCCAGAACGGAAGGAACGGCGATGTGGCGTCTGCGGGAAGATAGGGCATAATGCATGAAGATGTCGGATTGAAGTAGCGGTGTCTCGAGAATAGGTTGCCAGTTGACTTGAGTTGGTTTAGAACGTAGTGGGTGATTTTTGAGCATGCATCTCAGTGGGACATTCACTTGTTTATCTGCGACATTCACACATCACGTATGTTAGAGGGGTCTTATCGGTAGATCTTTCAAGAACAAAGCACATCATCTTCCATTCCCACAATAATTCTTCATCCACGATCTAGAATGTAATGGAATCCAAGATGAACCAAGTTCCTCCAGATTGCTTGCCTCTTGAAGGCATTTAGCCAACTCGAGATGCTCCACATCAGGCTATCAACAATCGGGCCTTGCCACGAGACTACGCCTTTGTCACAGGGAAGTCGACAACGCATAGGAACGGAAGGGTTATCGTTACCTTTGCCTGTGACTGACGAAACAAAAACGGGTTACCCCCAGAAGACTGTTGAGGCTTATACTTAACACTCCCGCGGGCTAAACAGGCCTCTAGCTCAGCGGCTCTCTTAAGCGTTACGGTGGGGTTACAGACTCTGCGTTCGTTGAAAAACTCGCTCTCGTCGATATCGGTGGCAATTGGTACAGTAGAAATGTTATGGCAACCCATGTTCCGGCTCGCAGGCTTCTGTCTCATCTCATTGGCTCGACAAGCCTTGTCTGTTGGCTGCTGGCTGTTGGCTGTTGGCCCTTCCTCCGAATCATTTCATGCATGACCTGATGCGTTATTTATAATGGCCGGATCGCTCTGGGCCAGATGAGGGCGGTAACCGAGAAGCGGGGGAAGATGCGCCGCGTAAAATTCCCGCCTGCATTCCCAACTTGCTTCTCGCAACATCGTGTATTCCTCCAACCATGTGCCCAGAAGACGCACAGGCAGCGCAGTTGCAGGAGGCACTCGCTGACAACCCTCTGCAGGTGGATGTGAGCATCGGGCTGCTTTGGGCCAAGACATGTGGCTTGTGTTGACGTGCCCCAGGACACTCACCGGGACGATGATTCTGTCTACGCCTCCTCGTACGTCTTAACCTCACGTAGCAGTACATCTTCTGACCGTTTCTATAGAGTAGGCTCAGGGAGCTTCAAGACATCCTTGGCCTCGAGTGTTCTTAACTACAAGTACGTCGCTGGTTCTGTGAAATTCGAACTTGTGGCTGACCGGAGTTGACTTGCTGGTGTTAGATACGAGGCTCGTGAAGGACAGATGTTTGGTATTAATAGGCACTAACCCTGCTGTAGAATGGACGTCGCTACCATGCATTCCGCGAGGGCACCTATCTGATGGTATGTATTACATCTACTTGACAACATGGCAGAAAGGAAGCTGAGACGTGGCAGCCCAATGACGAGGAGGAGCAAGGTCGAATGGACCTGCTGCACCACGTTTGCAACCTGGCTCTCAAGGGTGAACTCCACCGTTCTCCAATTAAGGATCCCCGTCGCGTGCTTGACCTGGGCACTGGTACTGGAATCTGGGCCATGGACTTTGCAGAGTAAGACTTTATGACATCCGCTGACCGGGTATCTCTGATGGTTGAATAGTGAACACCCTTCCGCAGAAGTGATTGGGACTGATCTGAGCCCCATTCAGCCTGGATGGTATGCATCTCTTGCAATTCTTCAATGCCAGACCCTCAACTTACCCATATTGCAGGACCCCCCCAAACTGTCTCTTTGAGGTCGATGATTTCGAGGCCGAATGGTCATACTCAAGGCCATTTGACTTTATCCACGGCCGCGAACTAGAGGGTTGCATTGCTGATGACGATCGACTCTTTGCCCAGGCCTTTAAGCATTTGAACTCGGGTGGCTACTTTGAGATGCAGGGTGCTTACACGCGTTTCCTTTCTGACGATGGCACAGCCCACAAGGCAAAGGAAGTCCAGTCCTGGTGCAGGATGCTGGTCGAGGGAATTGAAAAGTTTGGCAAGCCTATTGACGGTGCTCCTACGTGGAAGCAAAAGATGGAAGACGCCGGATTCGAAGACGTTCAGCAGGAGATCCTCAAGGTTTGTGATTTTGACTGGCTCTTCCAACTTCAACGTCAGGTCCAGCTGCTAACCACTCGCTGTAGATACCTATTGGCGGATGGCCAAAGGATCCAAGCCTTAAGGAACTCGGCAAGTACCAGCTCATCCAGCAGATCCAGGGCGCCGAGTCCTACACGCCTGCCGTGTTCTCGCGTGTTCTCGGGTGGACCGACGAGGAGATCCAGGTACTCATTGCCAAGGTCAGGAAGGAGTTTAATGATCCGTCTATCCATCTTTACATTCCGGCCTATGTCATCTGGGGTAAGAAGCCTTGATTCATCCCGTCACATTCAACAAACATGGCACGTTTGCGGGCTAGGCTATGCAATCTCTATTTCTGATTTGTATGTAAATGCAGACAAGACAGTCATTAGCATAGATCAACAGAAATTCTCAACTGGGTACTGTTAATCTTGGCTTTTCCTCCCATAAGGAGGCCAGCCACAACAGCAAAGAACACAATCCCCAACATAGTATTGGCATCGCAATAAGCCCAATGCCGCATAGCACCGGAGACCGCCAAGTATCTCATGCTATCCCAGATATTCCATCTCCCTAACCATGTATCCCACTTTCTATCTACTCAATCCTCTGTACCATAGTCTCCTGCAGCACCTTGGGATCTCTCGTAGTGAAGAAGGCCTTGTGGCGACGAGGCATAGCCACAAGCCTTGTTGAGTCAAAGTTGCTGGTAATGGGGCGGCAGTTGATCTCGTCATGCTTCTCGATCTTGAAGCTGTTGAGAAGCCTTATGTACAGAAGATAGAGTGCTCGGTTCGTGTTGAGAATGGGGAAATAGGAAGCTATTGGGAGCTGTTGGAAAGGAAGAATTTTGCCACAGCAATATCGTCACCTATCGCCACAGGCTGACGACGTAGTCATTCTAGTTGATTCCACCAAAAGGCATACATAGCCTGCTTTGAACGCGTCGAGGAAGGGGAGACAGAACAATATATACACACAATTCACCTCTATCTGTCAGTTGAGTCTCATTGCCTCAACCTCAATCATTTTTAAGACCTTTAAAAGAACCCTGTTTCTTATACATAATGTCCCTATCCAAGCCACCAAAGGAAGGCCTTACGGCTACCCTCTAAGCCTAGGAACTTCCTCGTCTAGGACCCTGAATTCCCCCTTCAGGCCCATCACCTTGTTCTTCAACAACACCCCAAATAGAAGACTTTCCTTAGACGAACAAGCTATCCCAAATATCAGAAAACGAATATATATAAAGACCGCTACAGCTCAACGCACAATCCGGTCTTATACAGTTGAATCCCAAGATAGTACCCCAAACGATATCCAAGAAACGGCCAATGGGATGTAGTCTATAACTGACCTAACAGACCAAGGCCAGAAGACCTTTCAGCAGGGCTTAACCTTCTATCAGATACAAGAGAAGGTTTTCGAAAAGCAGGGAGAGGCTTTTGGAATCTTTCAATATTGGGTTATCCGTATGATCTCCCTTAGCCTTATCCAAACCTGCTAGGCACACGAATCGCTATATGAATGGCACTGGGATCTTTGTGCTCGGTGTGGAAGAACTATGGCGGATGAAACGAAGGATGCCAGAAATCGGCATCTTACCTGTTAAGAACAGCCCCAAAGACGGTCAGCCACAGCACTAGGAACAGGGGAAACGTCTCAAAAGACTAGTTGTGCAACGGAGGGTGTGATCAGAAGAGATTTCATTGCGCTGCTTTATTCTATCTAAGGGAGCGACGAAGGTCGGCCTCTTATACCTATGTTCAGTCCTCCAATATCATAGGCAGCAGGCTGCTGTCTGATGCTAGTTGTGGTCGTTCAATATGATTGTGACTCTTGCCTTGCTTCTATTCTCATACCAACAATCAGCTACAACAGCAAAAGACACAGTTATTAATACATGTGTCATGAGCTCTGATATTCTTGGGTATCTCATTTGGATGTGTATATGTTGTTGCCTGAGGAACGTAGAGACGAAGGTTTTTCCTTCCATGTCCTCTCTCTGTGACCCCCAAATGGTAAACATGCGGTTCACTCGAAAAATACACACACATACATGCATACATACCTTCCCAAAGCTTTTCCCGTGGGGGAGAAGTGGCCTAAAGGTCCTGGGGGAATCTAGGAGTCTACTAAAGACTGGAATTTCTAACTACGGGCGAAATGATCTCCGTGGACGGCAATGTGGAGGAAGAGGATGAAGTCTGGGTGCTTGATGGAGCGAACTGGTTCTATATCCTACTTAGGAATTGAAGACCGAAACGGGGCCCGTTTTCGCGTCGCGTTGGTCCGTGCCAACCAAGTCAATTCCTTTCATACCACGGCTACTGGCTGCGGGCGAGTCTTCGGTGCCTAGTGTCAATCGGCGTAGTGTACCCGCGTCAGACCCATGTGCGAGGGCGCGTCTTGGGCATCACGGCCATGTCGAAAAGCCCAGAACACGGCGAAGCAGTGTCGTCGTGATAAGTCCGGCCTCAACGAAGCCGCTGTATCATCTCCAACGTTTCTCGCTGTCTCATAGCTGTCTCATGGATACCCGCTTAGTGGAGTCAAAAGAGTAGAGATTTTTCAACTCAAAGGCTCGCGGTAAGTTGGTGTGATCGGCAGACATGCTATTCCCTGTTAGGAGTAGAGGTTATGGGCTTAAGAAATACTACGTCGGCCGATGGTCTAAATGACGGGTCTGACTGTCTTGGTTTTATTTCACCCTCATGCAATATACGATCATGATGACGAATGGGTAGCTGAACATGATTGAGTCCTAAGCCGAATTGGCAGCTTTTCGTATTCCTGTATATGAGGCTGAATATCGCCGGTTCTTACAACCATCTAATATTTCATGATTACCAAGCAAACAACTCAAGCGAAACACACATCCCGTATATTCATTTTCTAATACCCATATCACATCCGCAACCATGAGCAACTTAGGTGTCAAGGTCAAGGAAATCCGCCGTTCCTCCGACTCCAAAGATGCTGTCCGTATCTACCCCATAAACACTCAAAAATAGTTCGTCATCATGCTACTAACTGCTATGTCTATTTCTGCTTTTAGTAAGTCTAGGCATACTAATATATAGAGAGATAAGACGAGGAAAGACGAGGAAGCCGGCTTGGAGCCGTTATACTAACCAGAAGAAGTGGAGGGAACGCTTTTACAACGAGGTCTTCAAGGCCTTCCATCCACAGAGCCGATCAAGGCAGGCATTCCGAGCCGGGGACGAATTTACGCCCATGACACAACATAAACACGTCCAAAGAGGTAAAAAGTCGGACTGCCTTGCTTGCAAGGGGCTTCAATTAGGGCAGCCAAGGTCAAAAAGTACAAGGAGGCCTTTGGCGCCGGTGAGCTATAACAAAAAAAGGCGCCAGTCAATTTGGGGATGTGAGCAGTGTGATGTAGCGATTTGTAACTCGAGAGACTGCTGGTACTTCTATCATAGGCTAAATTAGGTGGGGCAACAGGTATCTTTGATATGACGCATTTTAATTGGCTGCAGCCCCCTGCCGTGAATCAAATGAAAGGATGAGAGTTTGAGGGTTTTTGTTGCACTCGCTTGTTTGTTGCACTCGCTTGTTTGTTGCACTCGGTTATGGAGTACGTTAGTTTATTGGATCATTCAGCTCTCATCCCTCGTCGGCCCCATATCCACTCGCTTCCGTGGCCGGTCCATTACATCGCTACGAGTGATCTTCCCAGGTGCTGTGTAATGACGAATCGCCGCGGCATCAGGAGAGTCATGAGGCCTCACTTCCACCTCTGACCTCTCGGCAACACCGTCTTGACTCTCACTCCTATCTGACTCCGTCGAGATAAACGACTGGACCAACTCCGGCGGACTATCACTG
Organism: Fusarium ambrosium; assembly: GCA_003947045.1. Classification (NCBI taxonomy): domain Eukaryota; kingdom Fungi; phylum Ascomycota; class Sordariomycetes; order Hypocreales; family Nectriaceae; genus Fusarium; species Fusarium ambrosium. Next base: position 6,067 of record NIZV01000575.1, read on the forward strand.
TTGAAGTCATCCCAAATGCGCTTCCGCCGTCGTCCACGCGGTGGTTCCCAATCTGAAGCAACAGATACATCATCTTCCTCCTCGTCTGCCCAGAACTGATCGTCTTCCATAGACCGATCCCGCGGCCTCTTTTTCGGACTCGGCGTGCGACTCGACGAACCAAAGATCTTAAGCGACGTCCGTACCTCAGGCGATCTGAGCTTGGTCTCGATCATCTTGCCTGCCTGAGGGTCGAACAGAAAGACCGCATACTCGGCCACGCCCTTAAAGAAGCGCAGCGTCTTGTCGGAGAAGATCGTCCATGCGAACCGCGCGAAGACATGCTCGATGGAAATGCCCGAGAGCGGTGCAGGAGACCGATTGTGGTAGAGAGGAATAAGGTCTGGATTGTCGTCTGGGGAGAAAACATGGAGGGCTAGACTCCACCCTTGGCTAGCTGTGTCATGTTTTGGAACGAATGTAAAGCGGCGGGTATCGAAGAGGTAATGGAGATCACGGCGGAGGGTGATTAGGTTGGTTGGGTCTTCTGTGGGCTGTGTTTCGGAGCTGGACTTGACATATCTAGGCAGACTTGTTAGCAGGGGTGAAGTTCAGAGGCTCGACAACATACTGGTCCATTTTATTAGATACAAACCACTTCTCGTCTGCCACGGGCACGAAATGCGCCACCTCGAGAGCGCTTGCGTGTCTCGAGATACGGCATGTCTCATCTCTGTCCTGCGCAGCAATCTTCCTCTTGAGCTTCGAACGGCTCGCTTGTGGTATGTTGATGTTGCTCCAGTCGAAAGGGAGGTTTCCATGTGGGAAACGCCAGTGATCGAACGAGGGGATGACGGGGTACTTGTCTGTCGCGAACGGTGTCAGCTCCCCAGTCATAACAAAGAAGGGCCATGAGATAGACCTACAGCCTGGTGGTTGTTCATCAACAAAATAGTAATATGTCCGTCCTCTTAGAACGTCGGTCGTAGACCGGTCGACCTTCACGTACTCCCCCTTAGCGTCCATCTCCGCAATGTACCCAGAGTGCCAGGTATTGCCCGTGATGATCCCACATGCAACCAGCGCGACCCCAAAGTCGACCCCATCTCCATCATCGCCATCGATCGCAGCGAAGCGCAGCAGCGGCGGCTCGCTGTCGGGGTACGCAGGATGCCGGATGTCGACGTAGCTGGGTTCGCCGGCGTCGATGTCAGGAGGGGGCTCGAGCGGCGGCCGTACGGGCATCGGGAAGACAAAGAGGAAGCAGGCGGTCAGAATGTTGGCGATGGAGCTCGATGGGTTGAATGGCGGCGACGGTGCGACGATGACGTTGGTTTCCACGGCAGCGGCCAATGTACCGCGGTTTAGCCGGTGGTGCAGGGTAGGTATAGAACCCGCCTCTACCACCACCATCATCACCATTCAGCTCGGGATGTATTCTTTGTTACTCTATGGTGTTCTCGGAGGCCGACTGTTAAATGATGTCCCTTATCCCGCAGCGCTTTGGCGGTGAATAGATGATGCCTTTGTAGATAGCTTCGAAGGAAGAATCGGCAACGGCCCTCCATTAATGGCTACGATCGGTGCTACCAAGCACCTTGATCGTATACTGATAAAGCAATACTGTGGGAGTAGGCAGAAGTTGTTGAAAGGTCTAAGTTACATGTGTCTGACAGGAGCGCAGCTCCTTACATGGTGTCCACATCCCAGCCACCAGCAGATCGGACCATCTAGTCATACGGTCTCAACATATACCCAGGCGGCTTCTTGTCCACTGAGGGGGCTGCTGCGTATGGCTTCACTGTCCACGAAAACGGCCTCTCCATTCTTTCTGGATCAGGCCGTCTAGGTCTGGCAAAAGTCTTTGATGCTGAAGCAACAGGGGCTCTGAAAGGTCTAGAGGCCGCTCTTAGGGGCCCCATATCAGTATCAGTATCTCATAGGGCCGGTGACTACGCTAAGCTGTCTTCGCTTCTCCGCTATTCGTCCGGACCACAAAAGAAAGCCCCACTCTTGCCAGCTCGTCTCTTCTCCAGCCCCGCTTGCTTGATCCGTTTGACAGGCCTGCTTGAAGGCCGATTTCTCCAAGTGTTTAGCATCCTATCCCCAGCAGCTGAAGCATGGTCTATCAACTTGAGGCTGTTCAATGTTAGTAGTCAACTATATGCCGTGTGTTAGTACCGGTGTTCAGCCTCCCCTGTTTCCTTCTTCACCTCAGTCTTCCCGTCGCCATTGCAAACTTGACTGTCGCCCGCACCGCCTCTAGGTTAGGTGCCCATTTGGGCCCGTCCGACGCCGACTTTCCACCCAGAAAGAAGGAGAGGTTCCCCAACCTGCTTTGTCCCGCTTGCCGCATGGCTTCACGTTCGGTGTCCCATCTCGAGCATCGGAAAAGGAAGTGCTCCATCGTCTCTGGTGCGCGTCCGCACTCGCACACGTCTGACTCTGCGGCTCCTATCTTGCTCAGGTAACTGTTGATCCTCGCCATTCCTGTACGAAGCTGCGAAAGCACGTCGGCTTCTTGTCTCTTTAGGCTGTCGTAAAGCGCTTTCGTATGCTTGCCTGGCAGGGCCCAGTCGATCCGTTTGGAGTAGCCGCCCACTCTGTCGGGTAGTCTTTGTTGCTGGCGCAGCTGCGCTGCTACTAGCCTGGTCCGGGTGGAGCGAGCCTGGTATGGCAGCGATTGCGGCGTGCATTCTGCCTGCTCTGGTTGCTTTCTGCGCCTGTCTCTTCGCCTTGCGCCCGATGGCGAGGTCATGGTATCACATATCAACCCACATTAAAGCGATTGAACGTCGCTTACGTTGATTTGTCTCAGAGCAAGCTGTCACTGAGCAGGGGCACCATCCCGAGGACACAGACAGCCCCCCTGTTTCCAGCGTCTTATCTAGACTGCCATTTCAATACCCTCACCTTAATTATATTATAGCAACCTCTCGATGGATCACAGTATGAACGTAACTGTGACGTTGACATTAGTTTCAGATGGTGGTGTCGAGTCTCCTAGTATCTAGAGCCATCGCCGATCGCCAGGACATAGAGCAATATGAGTGGAGCGGAGGTGCCCCGTGTAGCCGGCCGGGGTGCTCCACCTTTTTCTACCGGAGGTTTTTATATCATGGCTAATAATGCTGAGGCCTTATGGGTTGGTAGTCTGGGCAGTTCTCCGAGCCCGGAGCTCGGGTCAGGACCTATTGCTTATTTCTGTTTGTTTTTCGAAACATGGACTAGTGATTCTCTACCCGTCTTTCATTGTCCAATGATAACTCTACGATTTGACAATCTTATCAGCATGTGGCGAAACACTATGTAACCAGCAAATCTTATCTTATCAGCAAAGATGAGATTGTGATGTTGTCAAAGGTCATGTGATACGGCTGACGAGCACACGTGACGGGCATATTAGCCATTGCGTTCCAGATGTATTTGTGGTGCTCTACTACTAGCTCAACCCCCAAAACCTCTCAACTGACAACGGCAATAGCGCTCGAACCACGCTACCTTTGCGCGTCTAGCAATCGCGTTACATAAAGTATGAATCAGGACCCTCGCCCCCCAAGCTCACCCGATCTGTCGGGTGGTGACCTCCCATCTTCAAGCGAACCTCAAACACCACCCGACCAAGCCACCCTTCCGACCCACCATACCCACGACGTGAAGCTTCACACAGACGCGGTCCAACTATTCGTGTCGACTGAGAATCATCTCTACGATACCCGTTGTGTGGAGCTCAAAGACAACTCTTGAAACGGTCTAGATTCTAGCCCAGGCCCATGTCTGCATCCAGGTCCTCACGAGTGGTCATGGCTGGCCGCTCCGTTTTCTCGCATGTGGTTCTCTCGTCCCAAGGCTCATCCACCGCGCAGGCACTCGGTCCGCCAACCGTGCCAACCTCGACAACCAGATCGCCACATATCTCGACATCTACTCCGACTCATATGTCGGCACCATCGTGGTCGCTGAGTCGCACGACTGGCTCGAGGACAAGAAAATACATATTTTTATTGAAACCCTCCAGGTCACGCGTGGCCTGTCAAGATACGGCGAATCCTGGTTCGGGTCGAGCGGGAGATTAGAGGTAAGGTATTTCACCCAGCCTTCCTAGCCCCGAGCTCACGCCGCGGAGCCGAGATGCGACGGGGACTCCACTCCCTCCAGAAGAGGCTCATCGGTGTCTGCGACTGGATCCTCGACCGGCCTACATTCCTGCACAGGGTCGCGAAAGAGTACTCCGCAGGACCAAAGTTGTTGTGGGTCAACAGGCCTGCGGGATTCGGGAAGACGATCCTCTGCGCCCGCGTCGTCAAACATCGTCCATCCCTGAGACGCCGTCGCCTATTCTTATTCTGACATTCAACATCGCCTTCGACACCTCCATCTTCCCCGGCGAACGGCATCATATCAGTCTAGCCGGCTGCTACCAGCTCTTATGCTATACTGGAGCACGACCTGCTGAGCTGGTGGATGGCGAGCGGAAGAAGCCGAAAGACGGCACTGTGGAAGAACTCTTTGGTCACAAGGTTGTCCAGTCGTCTTTCTCGGAAGACGGCGATGATCCTGTGGTACGTTCTCTAAGGTCAAATTCTGTCGCAAGGCATGAACTAACATCATCCCTTGGAGCGATGATGATATCTGCATTGTTCTCTCCACGGCAGCTGGGCCCTGTATTGATCGAATCGGGAAATCGAGAGCGCGGCTCTGATTGGTTGGTTAGCTGCGCGGCCTGGTGGTTAGTAGCTGGCGTTGGGTTAGGCACTGCTGACTCACAGGGGAAGAGCCCCTGAGCCATAGAGGAAGAGCCTCTATAACCTAGGCCCGAGGTTGTGCCTTTACAGAGGGGGGATAATTATAACGTGGCCCGTTATGAGGCGTAGCCCTTCGTACGAGCCGGCGTTATAGGTGGTATATGTTGGAAATCCCGGTTAGTCTATGAATTATATTATGTATTACTTCCTCTTCCCCTCACGCTTCTCTAACTATTTATCTATATTAGGCTTAGCCTAGCTAAGGCTTTGCTATTATATAGCCGGCTTTTGGCCGTCCTATATATAAGGTGCTATTTAATATGCCCCTTTAGCGCAAAGGTATTGCCTTTATATTATATAGATAAAGCTTTTTTTATTTAATTATATTTCTTAAAATTAAAATTATTTAAACCTAGTTATTACTCTTTATTAATATAATAAGTATTTTTATTCTTTTAAGCTTTTTTTT
>NIZV01000576.1:0-11143 GCA_003947045.1 Fusarium ambrosium
AATCAGACGGATTTAGCACGACGATGCCAAGAAGCCCCACAGAAACCGCGACTTTTAGCGCGACGATCAGCGTTCAGGGGTGTTCGGGCCCTGACTATCAGGCAAACGGTCAAGGGGCCAAGTCGAGGAACATCGAGTACATCGCGCCCGACTGGTGATTCCGACGAAGCCGGCACGGAGGGAGTGCCATTTCCGCACCGACGATGGGGTCGGCCTGATTTACTATGCGAATTCCGGTCTTCTAGACTCTCTAGCTAGCACACACACCCTTTAAAGGGTGCTCCTGTCGGGGCCTGATGTACCTAATGGAGCATCCTTCGTTCATCTACATGAGTTACACCGTGGCCTCGTCACAAACCCCTCACTCCCCCGAGACAAAGCCAACCAAAACAACCAACCAATAGAGCATTCGCTTGTCACATTACCGAACAGCCTTTTTCTTGATGCCCCCAGGCCCCTTTCTGATATCACAACAAGGGACTGGGGCGTTCTCGCCACCCAAGCATGCCGGGGACTGACAATGGTAACGCGGGATGGCCACCACTCGAAGCGGAGGTTTTGGCACAAATGACACCCACTGGCAGGCTCCCCCCGGCGCATCTCATGGCGGGCACTGTCCTAGATGGAGCTCGCCTGGATGTGAGAGTAATGACCCCATAAGGTAGCGGAGGCAGTAGGCATAATCTCAAGGGAAGCTTGCATGTGCAGGCTTTAACCCGACTTGGTATTGTGTTCGCAGCTCTGTTTCCATCTGGGATTTGAGTTACCGCGCTGCCTGTCTCTGCCTCGTTGCAGTGTCCTTCTGAGTGCGTAACCATACTCTCGCGACCCTGGCCTGGGCACTAGTTATTGAGGAGATGGTGGATAATGTGTCTCCGGGGCAGAAGACCAGACATCATGAATGATCCCTTCGTTAGCATGAGTTCTGCTATCACGCCTATTTAGCAGTGTTGGATGTCAGCCGAGATGCATGGCCAGAAATTATGACTTGGGGCCTACAGAGGAAAACTCCGCAGTTAGAGAGGGCTTCAGGGTACATAACGCAAGGCTTCTAGACTTGCTGTGTTAGCATCGGGATATGATGCTATGATGTGCTAGAAATGTGTTCTTTATCATAGTTGAAGTCGGGATAACCGAAAGATAAGATCTTCTAGACTTGCATTTTGACTTGTGGAAGGTCAGTTGAAATACCATCCATCTTTCCCTCAGGCAACAGCCCTTTCTCAGTTGTTCTACATAGCAGCCTACGGATAGGAATATAATTGTACATCTCGCGCCCCGATTCAATTCAACCCATCCAGCTGAAAAGGTTTCAGCCTCTTGACTACCTCGTCGATGGTCTCGTTACTTTCGACCTGCACAGATGATTAGACATTGTATCAGTGCGCCAATGGTGAGAGTTAGCCATACCTTGATGTAAACAGAATCCGTAGGTCTATCGGACGGCATGTCCTCTTGTACCAAAAGTCCCAAGCGAACACGTCGCGCCTGGCAAGGGTCAGTGTGGTTGCGTTGAAAGCGGAAAAATGACTGACGTTTGTCGCAAACTGGACACGCTGTTTCTCGTTACTTGGAAAGCCTTTGACTAGGACGCATCGAGCTCCTTGAAGATGTCGCCGCTCAATCTCTGCCCAGAGGAGCTCCATTACCAGCCAGTCCGGTACAAGACCATCACTCGCCCGAAAATACCGTGCTTCGGGGGAGTTTGTTAAGCCCTCGTCTAGAAACCCGGGCCAAGCGATAAAGTCGACTCCCGACTCCTGGCAATGACGAGCACAGTCCTCATCGTGAAACGGCAAGTCCCCTACAGATGTTAGCATCGCGGATGGACCAGCAGGCATGAAACAAACCAGCAACAACACTGAGAGGGAGTCGCTGCCCCTGCTCTGAGCGGTACACCTTTCGGTATTCCTGCAGTCGGGTCAGCCATAGCTTGAGGTCAGGCATAGTGATTTTGGACTCCAGGCCTTGGAATTCCTCCAGGTCTAGGTCCGGAAATTGTTTCTCATAGTCCACAGCCTGGTTCACGCACTCCAACTTATCAGCCTGTTTCATCCAACTTCCTTCGGGCGATTCTGGATTTTCATAGTCAAACCACAGTTTGCTGATGAATTGTGCTGCGCTTTTGTCGTACTGCTCGAGAATTTCCCCGATCAAGCGCCATGCACGGCCCTCGCGTTGGCTCTTTTGCTCTGGCGGATGTCAGACGGTTCTGCTCATGAATATGGTTTCTTACCCTTGTCGACGCCATCATGAGGTGTGATATCACCAACCAGATATTCAGCCCAATCATGGATGAGTCCAATCGCGATGCACTTGCTCCGGTCTAAATGGGACTTTTCTCGAATTAGGGTAACCATGAACAAGAACAAGACGGATGGCAAATGCGTACTGGGGCAAAAAGACCCATGAGTGCTACTCCAAAGCTGTGGCTGGCAACGCTCTCGGGATGTTCTATCCCCTTTCTCCGCCAGCCCTCCCGATCCAGGCTCTTCAATCTGTTGATGAGAGACATGAAAGCCAAGGGAGTTTGTTCGCGCAGAAATTGAACAGCTTCCGCGACAGTTGCTGGGTGGCCTGAAATATAACTCAGCAAGCTGAACGAGCTACCGTCAGATCTCATAAAGAAACTCTCAGGGTCCCAAACCTAGATGATCCGAGGTCCAAGCCCTCTTGTCGGCCGTTGCCTGCTTCAAATACCAGATCTCGATCTGGACTTCTGACGCAAGTTCCTCCGTTCGTCCCTGAGTGAAAGGCCAGGACTCCTGTCCATCTAGTTCCGACATCAACCCGCTGAGGGTGGTCGCAAGTCGTTGCAACGGCTGATCGACGGCTTCGCTGCTGGGTATAGGGTCGCCATCCCCCCAAAGCTGGAGAAGGTTGTCCAAGGCGACAATCTGATTTCGCAGGCGAATGCGATAGACTGTCTCTCCCCGGGATTGGCCAATGAGGCCAATAACCTGAATCGAAAGCCTGGAGAGGTCTTGCGCCATCGTTGCGTTTTTCGCTGGATGATTGACAGTAGCAACTTTGAGAATGCTGGCTCTGCGAAACCCCACCCCTTGTAATGGCTCGGAACAACATACTTGCGGAGAATCTCCTGAAGCCTCCGGCAGATTCCCCTCTTGTGGGCACACTTAACTCACCACCGAGATCAAACTGCCTCTCAACCATGTCGTCTTCGCCGCTTAATGCTATCGGTATGCATGCAACTATTATGCCATTTCTTGTGCTGACAGTTTGACGATCCCATCGCCGGTCATGCAGAGAACCAGAAACCCTCGCCGGACGCCTTTCTCACCTTTGCATTCAACGCAATACGAGCCAAGGAGAGGAAATGGACGGGATGTGAGGGTTATGGCCTGGAGTGCGGCGCCCCATCTCTTTATTCTGCGTTCTTCCATGCTAACATTGGACCAGGCAACATTACTCTATTGCTGGCCATTCCTGGGTGATGAGCATGCTATGCTTTGCCCTGCCTCCCGAAACGAACGTGAATAAACTGCACTGCGTAGCAATGGCTACTGTGTATGGAGTCGCCAAGGTCTCTGAGGAACACCTGGCACATGACACTGAAAGAGGTCTGTGGCAGGAATTCGTCGAAAGCAGAAGCCCGGAAAGCAGAGTGGTCAGCGAGATTGAGAAGATCTCTCTACTCTTGCTGGTGCTGCATTTCGATGAAACCAACTCCCTCACCAAGGATATCCAAGGCCTGGCCAAGCTGGTCAAGGACGTGGTGGTTCTAAAGCCTTGGATTGATGAGATCGTTGGCGTTTTGTCGCAGCCTTGGTACGGAAATGAACCTGCGCCTGTCGACAACTTAGGACGAGACAACCAGATGTGGTCAGTTGAAGACGCACTTGAGGCCCTCCCCCATTTACGCAATGTCCTCGGCCACACAGCCGGCTTCGTCGCCTTCGCCTTCGTCATTAGTCAAAACCTGAGCAGGAAGCGCAAGGGATGGATACGTCATGGCATAGAGTGCGTTACTTCATCCACATGACGTGGGGTTTTTACTAATATGTTGAGCAGGGAGCCTGAGTCAGTTGCAGAGCACTCCTGGATGATGGCAGCACTCTGCTTGACGTTGCCAGGGGTGCCAGGGGTGCCCGGGGTGGACATCCAATGCTGTATGGCAATGGCTGTGCTCCACGATATGGCGGAAACATTGGTTGGCGATATCACCCCTGCAGACAACGTTCCCAAGCCCGAAAAGCATCGGCGTGAGCAGCTTGCTATGGAGTTCAGCACGAAGCATGTTTCAGACTCTCGGGTGAAGCAGTGGTGGATGGAGTTCGAAGCAGGAGAAACTTTGGAGAGCAAGGTAGTGCAAGATATGGACAAGATCGAGATGATGATCCAGGGTCTTTGGTACGAGAAGGACAATAATCATGCAAAGAATTTGTCAGAGTTCATGACAGCAATGAAGCAGGTGGGGGTATTGAAGGTCACGGCGCAAAGCGTTATCGAGGAACGGGATAGGTATTGGGACGGAAGAATTAACAAGGCCGTGGACACGGAGGTTCAGAGGGAACAGGATGCCTACTATGAAAGATAGGTTGAGCAAAGACTCGTTCGTGTTCTCCGTAGCCACATATCGATATAGGATGACCTGTTGTTTGCTGCTAGCCGCCAAAACAGAGATCTCGGTTGGCAGCCAATGAGGGTCCGTAGATCACGTGGTTGTCTCCTCCATCTCAGCCGAAGGTGTCCCCAACGTCACCAACAAGGCAACAACCTGATGGGTCGAGAAAATGGACGATAGAGACCGACAACCTCCCTTCTCGTCTCCGGCCCATGTGCCCCAATACTTTTGGAATGTATCTCCCCAATTATTGTTTCTCGACTGTCATGAGAGCTCTGGCGCCCTTGTCAATGAGTGCCTAGACGCAAGTTCCACACAACCCTCATCGCTAGACTTGCCATCCACCTCAGCGAGCCAAGGCAGCTGGGCGCCTGAGCCATCGCCTCCCTGGTATCAGGAGGCGCAAGACACTCCGGCGCTGGCCCAGACAACAGCATTCATCGAGGCCCCGTTGGCCGCCGCAGCCCTGGAGATTGTCCAGAGCCCAGCGAGCCAGGCTGATAACGATTTTCAGTCTTCCTCGAGTATCTCTCAAAACAGCCAGGTCCCTCAAGCGACACCCCCCTATCCAACTGTCGAATGGGGGATCGAGACGATGTACACAGCCGGGCCATTCGACCATGGAATTAGCACGATTCCATTCAGGGCGTGTAGTTCAGAAGCAGCCAAGCCGCTGAGCATGACGCCGCACTCTCAACCCCCCATTGATTTACCCCGTAACCATCTGTCAGTGGCCAAGAGCAGCCCCAGGTGCATAAAATGCTGGGCCAGTAAGAAAAAGGCATGTTTTGGCACCACCGCTCAGTCCCCCAACCCTATCGACTTTTCTGACGGAAGCGAAACTGTTTCATTTAGTGCGAACGACCAAGCAATCTTTTTTGTTGCCTACGCTGCTGGGAATTGCAGATTCCGCCGAATTTATGTTCACCATATCGGGTAACACAATTCCAGCCTTTCCAGAAATGCATGGTTCATCCTGAAGCCTTACCTGTGGCCAAGACCTGATATGCTGATAGATCGACAGGGCTTAATGAAGAATACGAAGAATTGTTCACAGTTGTAGTACGTCCAACTGCGGGTATTAGAATCTTGCCAATATCACTCCGTCATTATCAAAATGGTCCCAGAATCAACACCACATGCCAGGAATTTCGACCGACTTTGGACAATCAAACTTTGGCTGTCAGGAAAGACACACGAGGATGGCACAAGCAAAGAACAACGGCATACAGTTTGGTTAATACGCCTGCGTTGTATGACTATGTGTGTGATTGTCTCCCCTTTGCACTGTGTCAAGCGCGGGCGGAAAACCACCCTGCATGTTGGCTGGTGCAACTTGCAGCTACGTTCTCCTCTGATGTAGGTGTGGATGATGCTTGGGACTCTATAGATACTGATCTTCTTAGCCGGCTGTCTATAAATGCCTTGCCATGTATACGGCCCTCCGTCTTCTTCGAGTAGGATGGCGATTTGCCGGGCAAGAAACCTTGGGGATGACCAGGGTTCAAGACAAGGACTCGGCATGGGACGGGATCATTCCTGTGCCCCGCATGATCCAGAATCAGCTCAATCATCAACTAGAGCGTGTTCTGGTTAGGTGGGATAAGGAAGTTCTTCTCGCGCTCCACAAACTCTTGGCCGGGGGCAGAAACAAGTGGGTTCCCGCAACATTGACCACTTTTTTGCTATTGCATGTTCGAGAATTAGATGCTGGAAGGATCATCGTCTGGAAACATGAAGGTGACCCGGTGAGTGGGACATATCCCCAGCTTGTCCATCTTTTCTGTTTCCAAGAACTGACCGACGTCGAAGCTTAACCTTTGGCTTCACCCATCTGGACCTGAAACCCTAATTAGTGAGATTGTTCATTCCTGCAACTCCCTGCTATGGCACCATCACATTGCGATGGGATTGTCGCCTCTTTCCCTGGATTGGGACTCGGAGAAGATCAAAAGGCTAGTGGATGGGGATAAGAGAAAGGTGAACGCCCTGAAGAAGCTGCAAATGTTTTATCTGAAAATAAGTGAGTTGACCTATAATAATTCGGCGTCGTTAACCTCTAAAGCGTATTCAGAGGAAATGAATTGCATTGGGAGACAGGGAAAGGCAGCATATCAGCTTCGGAAACCCGGTAGTGTTGCGTTTACTATCAGTTCACTGGTATTCTCGAGATCCGGAAATGACCTCCGGGTCGTCAACTTCTGCTAGGCCAGACAAGGGACCAGGCTTAGAGCAGGAATGGGAAATTTTCAACATGTTAAGTCAAGAGCGACAACTCGGATAAAGGAGTGTCCCAACCATAAGCATGTGAGCCTCAATGTCGCTAAGCCACTACGGCAAAAGTGAAAGATACCTTTCGACAGGTACCGCAGCCAAGCTAGGTTATATCCTTCGTCACACTCAACTTTGTCGGACTCGCGAGGCGGGGTGATCGCGGACCGAGCTAAATCGTTTAATTCACAATGAGGTGATGATTTTTGGGGTGCTAAAATAAGGCCATTCAATTGATCAACTGATCTCTGTTGTGCAAGTCTATGATGATTGTTCTCATTATTCTTTTTCGTCGTCTTCTGGCGGTTCTCCCTTTTCCCCTCCTTTTAGGTCACATGACAGGACTCCAGCCTCATCCGTCTGACAAACTTGCTATCCCAAGCCCACTGAAAGAAAAGGCGCTGATCAGCGCCTAAATGGAGCCAGCCACCTCCCCCCCCCCCCCCGCCTTGGCATCCCGCTAAAAATCGCAGATATAGTGGGCCAGGGTTGGCGCAGCTAAAAATCGCGGATTTAGTGGGTCCCCTTGGCACTGACCAAAAATCGGGGATGTGGTGGGTAGGTATCCCGGGGGAACATTGGCCCTAAGGTTAAGAGCCTATACCCGATATGCCCGTTGGTTCATGAGGGGCTAGCGCCCCAGGCGAACCAACCTAGCAAGCTAGGTTGGCCACAAAATTGTGAGACAGCCACAAAATTATGAGACAGCAAATTAGGTGCAAATATAGCTAAAATCAAGCAAAATCACTACTATTTAAATTATAAATAATTAACTAACTAAAAGAGGTATAATAACTTTTAAAATTTTTTTTATAATATGCTTTAAATAAAGATTTTAAAAGTTTAATTTTTATTTTTATATCTATTTTATAGAATTATTTATCGCGCCTTAAAGAATAAGTATAATTTTAAAAATTTTAAGAAAATTCTTTCTATGGGAAAAAGCCTAAAATAGTTAACAATTAATTCTAGAAAATATATATAAGAAATCTAAAAAGTGCAAAAGATACCTTAATATATAAAGCATTTTTATATAATTTTTATTTATTTTATATTAGCTTATATAGTATAGATATTATATCTTATATCTTTTCCTCTATATGAAATAGCCTGTCTCATAATTTTGTGGCTGTCTCACAATTTTGTGGCCAACCTAGCTTGCTAGGTTGGTTCGCCTGGGGCGCTAGCCCCACATGAACCAACGGGTGCATCGCACGCCCTCTCTTTTGTTTGCGAAGTGGGAGAGGTCGGGAGAAGCGAAAATAAGAGACGTGAGGAACCCGCCACGGTGACATTCAAGCCGGGATTCCGCCGGGCCGGCCTCTTAGTGGTGGACGTGCCAGGAAGCCAACTTCACCCTCATCTTGGGCTGCGTTGGGTGGCCCACCCCAGGAGTAGATACCAGTTGGGGAGCGGTACGTGGTCCGATTTGATTTACAAACAAGGCCTGGAGCAGCAAGCGGCAACCGAGGAGGCAAAAGTGCCCGAGTTACTCGCACTGGGCTCGGGGGACAACAGCGCTAAGATGGGTAGAGGCTCACCCGCCCCCTGCCAGGCCGCGGTCTATGAGCCAATTCCCTTTACTCCGACCAGGAATTGTGCAGCTGTGCTCTCCCATGCATACTCAAAAAGCCTGAGGGCTTGCTTCCTCCGTTTGGGCGCCGCGGCCCTCAGCACATCACTCTCTCTGCAACTACTGCACCTCCACAGCCTGGCTAGGAGGGATGTGCCTTGAAGAGGGATAAAGAGTCGCCCCTACCCAACTGACACTGCCCTTCCTCACCCCCAAACTCTCCTTCTCTTCTACCGCTCAGACAATCGTCTTACCGCTTTGTGGCCGAAATTATTGCACTCCGTCTATCCTCTATTATTGCTTCTTTTTGCTAAGGCAAGCTTCTCGGAAGGTTACTGTACCACAGTTTTGCTGACCTCTCTGCTCATAGCGCATGAAATGTTCGCTCCAAAGAGGCCCGATGAAGCCGTCCTTCAAATTTGGACTCAGATTATTGCATTCGATGCTCGGCTGGGGCAGTGTGTTGATTCGGATGAATACCGCGAGATGATTGCTGTCGAAAACCCCGCAGAAGCTATCAACGAACGACTAGGGTTCATCGCGGAGTCGGTCAAGTATCAAGTGGATGAAAACAAACGCCCCTCAGCGAACAAAATGTTGGAGAGACTCGTTGAGGAATTTAACAGCACGTGCGAGAAGAACCCTTTCAAAAAGGTTTCATTAGATGAGAGGTCTTCTGAAAACGAAACGATTGGAGGGCCCAAGGACGACGACTGGCTGGCTATGGTACACGATGTTGGTGTTGCGTGCGGGAGTAGGAGCGAATATCCTGATTTTGAGGGTCAACGTGTCATGAGCTGGGGGGAACGTTATTTCAAGACACACGGGGGAAGGCCGAAGTATAAGGATGGAATGGGCGCTTTCCCTTGAGGATACAAGAGTGGGCTGCCAAACACCGTGATCGTGCACAAATTAGTTACCTCTCCATGTATCCCTCAACCACACAATCCTAGGGTCCATGCTGTTGCAACTTGAACTAGTGAGAATCAAACGAATTAATCTGTGCGCGCATTGACATCGGGGATGATACTGCAGCTCCCGCTGAAAATGGTGCTTGTCGGAGGGTCGGAGATTCTACTGGTATGGTCATATCATTTTCCAACGCAAGAGACTTATGATGGACTAAGGCCGAGCCTGGCGTCGTCCAAGGCGAAACTTTTGAAGAGAAGAAGAATATGAACTCATAAGCAACTATAGAATGCATAAACTAAAAGTAGTCTTTGTCCCTGCCCAGGCCTCAAGTTGGGGATTCAGTCGATTGCTTCGTCCCCTGACTCACTTTCTGGCTTCAACGGCTTCTAGTTCCGTAAGAATCGAGCGCAGCGTAGAACTCAGTCCAGTCCTCTAGTAATATTTCCATAAAACTGTGGTCTGCCAACCCTGAAGCGCATCCTGGAGCCGTCGTTCCGTGCCTTGCTCCGCCGTCAGATGAACAGCGGACATGGACATGCGTGGGCCACTCGAGGGGAGGACAGCGTGCATACACGATATAACGCCGATCCCTCCTTCCAGCCCAGCGTGCGACCCGAAACACCAGGATTTAGTAGTGCTGGCATTGTAGAACGTGATAGTCTACAATATAATTCCAAGCAGTGTCAATTCCAGTGCACTACAGAAGGAAATACTCAGGCTAACAACTCCGGGAACATCCGGCTGACCGCGTTGAAAAAGGCCGCCTTGCGGTGTAGCAAGTGTGCGAGGATGGCCATCCGCTTCTGCTCGTCGCATGATGCTTGAACTTTTGCCATCTCCAGGCCCGTGTATTGGGTATCCCGCTGCTCCAGCGGCGGAGCCTGGTGGCTGGAAGCAATTCAAGATCCTCACACGCTGGCTCCAAACCCTTCTGGGTTGGGTTTGGCTCTTTGTTGTCGAACGCTCGAGAAGTGCTGGGTACAGAAGCTCTTGCTATGTGTGGCAAATATAGATCAATCGCCACCTCGGGCTGCGGGAACAGCAGGACAAGGGCCAGATGTAGTGTCGGCCCTGGCAAGCGCCTCGGCCTGATCCAGGGTAAGAGGATGCGTAACTTCATCACTTACGGTAAAACAACCCCAACTGCTCGGGTCTCATCGCTGGTACTGTGGTTCCGCCTTGTAGGATGTGGACTTCTTGCTCCCTTCGTTGCCGCTGCCACTCCTCATCGGCGCTGTTGCTGAGCCGGATGTCACCCCTTCTATCATGCCAGGCAAACATGACGAGAAGAGCGACTTGAAGGAAGCATCGGAAACCCGTGGCCACGGCACTGTAGACCGTATCAACTCTCAAGGGGCGGGGCACAGCCATAAGTTCGTCAATAAAGAGCATCTCCTACAAGACCATGGTGGCGCAGGACCGCAGGAGGGCATGTCAGGTCGGCTTCCCCGCCTCCTTGTTTCTGTGCTTCAGGGCCAAGAGAGAGTCGATCTAGTGCAGGAGCGCAAGGCTATATAGGATCGTTGTCGGCATGGACTGAGCGTCGGGCAACTTGCCAGACTGTATGGTAAGGACTGCTATCGAGCCTATGTCGGTCGCTGAGACGGGGAATATGGCAGCCAAAAGCCAGAGAAAAGGTCTGGCATTACGCTTGCGCGGTTTGGCCTGCTCAGACTGAGCTCTGCGAAAGTAGAGGCAGGCTATTGCGGCGGGGTAGTCTGAGAGACCTCGAGGATGGATGGGAGGTTCCACATGATGTTGAGCTCGGAAAGGTCGAGAGAAGGGGTGACAAGAACGGGGAG